>RJWT010003371.1:0-36695 GCA_004365215.1 Cuniculus paca | reverse complement strand
AGAAATAAAACCCATGACTTTTTTTTGTATATATATTTTGAGTTAAGCGTGAATGTAATATAAAACGCAAGCTTTACACTGTTCAATCAGTGATGGATGGTGCTTCTGAGCTAGCTAAACTCTTAATATGTAAAAGTATAGCATACGTGACTTCCACCTTAAACCCAAAGCTTATGAATATATGTTCAAGTAGGAAACACACTCAAGACAACTATGTTTAAAAGGATAGAAATAAAACCATATGGTGCCATTATAATTCAATATGAATGAAAAGTAGGATTAATGCTATCTTGTGAATGACACACAAACTGAATATTGTATTACTAGGATAGCAACATATTCTTTCTGGGGTAATACAGTCTGAGGTAGAATCTCACATCAGAGATTAGAAATTGAAGATGCCTGTTTTTAAATCTATTTATCAAGAGCAAACCATTTGGGGCCGAGGATTTAGCTCAGTGGTGTAAGTGCCTGCCTGGCAAGCTTGAGGTCACGAGTTTGATCCCTGGTACCAAAAAAACAAAAACTAAGGTTAGCAATACTTCTCTGTATCAGAAGTCGGATGGTGTGAATAAAAAATGTGTGATGAGCGTGCTTTCTGGAAAGCTGAGATCTACTCACCTGGAAATTTCAACCACTCTAAGCAATTATTTAAAAATGTGTTACTCTTAATAAATACAGACTATGTAAAGCTATTGTCAATAGTACAACAGGAGCTCAACAAACGTGACCGAATGATTGAAAGTGAATGAAGGGATGGCCATCGTTAAGAATTTACAACTAAGACTGTTAAAGCTTTTCTTTGCAACCAGCTGTCAGTGTGCAGTCACAAAAGATAACTGACAGTATCATTTCTATATAAGAAACCCATATAAAAAGGTGATTAAAAGACTTGCTCAAAAGTACAGATTCTGCTAGCTCCCAAAATCATGACCTCTGTGAGCTACAAATAAATAATGCTTTTAAAGCTACTCTGTCCACTAATTTATGCCAGGTGAAAAACTTAAATGTTTATTTTTTATCCAAATACATATTTTTCTCCAATCACACATGTTCAGCCTGAAGAACAGAGGTAGTATGGCTTTGGCAAGAAAAAGCCATTACGTAAAAACTGTTTACCTGCTTTTCTGATGAGATTCATTCACCCCTTTTCTTGAAAAAAATCACATGGTTGATCATCAAGAGTTTGACAAACTGTCTAAAAAAATAGACATCCAGTAGTAAATACTGTGAACACATCATGCAAAACATACAAGAAAAAAAAAGACAAATCTAAGGAAGATGAATCCTCAAAGTTTACATCACCTGTTCTGTAGTATTCAAAATATTCTTGCTCAATCTTTTTTGGAATGTGACGGCGAGGAAAGTAACTTCTTTACTCCTCGTATTCTTGGAAAGTACTGGGCACCACCAGAACTAGAGGCAATATAATACTGACAATAAGTATAGATCACAAACAGTCCTGAGACCGGTACTGGCCTGGTTTTTCACTTGTTTCTTTAGCATTTGTACACGATTGAAACACTGAGGTTGTGACTATATAGTGGCTAGTACTCTAAATTGTGAAACACTATAGGGGGGATACTGTGTTATAATTTAGTCTTTTTGGCCTGTCTTTCACAGTGGCTATTAGCTAGATGACTCTTAGTACTGTAAATGGATACCGTTTCTCTTCTGTCTTCCTACCACACACACGTACACATGCAATCTCTTTGGAAATAACATGGGAAAATTATATGAGGAAATCTAGGAAATTAAGGTCAAATTAAGGGCCAAAGCTGCCATGTCCACTCATTTATTCATTCATTCAAGACATAGTTACAGGAGTGCTTAGAAAGTGGCCAGGATTATGCACAAGCCATGGAATTTAAACTCTAGTAGGGAATTTGCCATTGAATTGACCTGCCTTCCCTATCATATTAGTGCATTAAATGTCACCAGTAAATATATTGGTGTATTACCTCATTTCTCCTGACTGTGTGGCTGGAAAACATGATATTAATACACGTCACACACTTACTGTTATCTCTTTGTGAACTTTGATCATTTACACCACTGACTGCTGTTACTGCTCTTCCTTTTGAAGAGCCTGTTGAAGATGCCACCACTAGTAACTGAACACTTCTTTCCCATAATACCCCCTGACTCTGTAAAATTAAAAAATTAGAATTATAGAAGAGTCTATTCTGAAAGGTTCCTGTATTTTCCCACCATAACCGTTTAAGTCTTTTTAGCCAGTTCATATACGATGGTAAGAGAAATCACATATGTGTTCTCATGACTAATAAACTGTAGCATAAACAACACACCTGACTTGCAGATGGAGGAAATGCAATGTACCAGCCCTTTTTCATCATTCTGGTTTTCTTCCTGCTTTGTCCCCTGGACAGTAAAGCAGCCTTCGGAAGGAACGCCTGATCTGAACTACACTGTTCTCTGCAGAGCGCCCTTGCCCCTTCTGTCCATCTGACGGGGGCACACCAGGGCTGTGGCATTTCCTGAGAAGTTGCTGGGAGACGTGAATGCCCGCACGTCCTAAGGGTGCAGGAAACTCCCTGTCTCCCCGATGCTCCCAGCTAGCACGGACACTGAGTAAGAGGTTCTGACTGCAAAAAAACGTCCCCGAGCCCTCGGAGGCTGACTTTGGGAAACCACAGGATCCCCCCCAGGGCCTTAACTCTGGTTCCCAGTCTTCCTCTCCGGCTGGGAGCCTGGGCAGACAGAAACCGCGCCTCCCCCTCCCGGACCGGGAAGCAGCGGGCCCTCGGCCGACAAGGCCTTGTGGGGACGCGTGGGCCTGGCGCTTCTCCTCTGCGCGGAGAGGCTTCCCCGCTCCGGGCGCGGGTCCGGGCTGCACGGAGTCGATCCAGAGCTGGGGGAGCTGGACGCCGGACCCGAGCCTGCGGACCAGTTCCGGGCGAGGCTGGGCTCTGCCCTCGCTCGCCCCACCCCCAAGCACGCCCAGCTCGGGGACCCCGGCATGCATTTCCCGGTGCTCAGTCTGCGCGCGCACCGTGTGGGAGCGACGGGTGCACGGCCCCGGCAGACGCAGGCGGGAACCGATCAGACCTGTGGCGAGGGCGCAGCCTGCGAGCTCCGGCGCGCTGGGCTGACTGCAGCGCGCTGGCTGCGGCGGGGCGCGGGGCCGCGGCGGGGATCCGGCTGCACGGGGCTGGGGGCGGGGCTCCCGCGGGCGGCGTCACGAGGGGCGGTGCGGCGAGGGGCGGAGGCGCGCCGGGAAGTTGCGCCCGGGCTGCTCGCAGCCCGTAAGTTACCCGGAGCACCGCGGGGTGGGAGGGACCGCTGGGCAACGCAGCCTTCCCGTAAGCCCCCCAAGGAGCGCAAAAGGAGGCGCCACCCTGCGCTCCCGGGGTGCCCCCGGCCCGCTGCGCTAGCGAAAGCTCTGCTGTCTGGAAACTAGTTCTTTCATCGCTGCGAGAAGCGGAGGACCCAGGGGAGGACTCCAGGAGCCAGGTGGCGGGGCCGGGAGCGCGCGGCCAGCTCCTGGGGTACCCCGCAGGCTGTAGATCCGCGGACAGCCGGGGACGCCAAGGAAGCCGGCGCGGGATCCCCAGGCTGGCCCTCGGCTCTGACCCCCGCCTTCCACGCCGGCGGGCCATGTCCAGAGGCCTGGGCCCCGCGCTCTGGCCCCCCGCCCAGGGGTCCCGGAAGCCTGCACCCCGCAGCCTCAGCAGCCTTTCGGACCTGGACAGCGGTGTGGCCTGTGAGCCCCGGCCCTGTCGGCCCCTGCCGAGCCCGGCCTCCACCCAGGCCCTGGTGCCCACGCCGTCGGGCTGCGACCCCCGGCTGAGGCCCATCATCCTGCGCCGGGCGCGCTCGCTGCCCAGCTCCCCCGAGCGTCGGCAGAAGGCGGCGGGCGCAAAGGGGGCTGCGTGCCGGCCAGGCTGCAGCCGGCAGCTTCGCGTGCGCTTCGCCGACGCCCTGGGCCTGGAGTTGGCGCAGGTCAAGGTGTTCAACGCGGGCGACGACCCCTCGGTGCCGCTGCACGTTCTGTCGCGACTCGCCATCAACTCGGACCTGTGCTGCAGCAGCCAGGACCTGGAGTTCGCCCTGCAGTGCCTGGTGCCCGACTTCCCGCCGCCCGTCGAGGCCGCCGACTTCAGCGAGCGCCTGGGGAGGCAGCTGGTGTGTCTGGAGCGCGTCACCTGCTCGGACCTGGGCGTCAGCGGCGTGGTGCGCGTGCGCAACGTGGCCTTCGAGAAGCAGGTGGCGGTGCGCTACACCTTCTCCGAGTGGCGCAGCGCACACGAGGTGCAGGCGCGGTGGCGCGGGCCTGCAGGCGACGAGGGCAGCGAGGACGTCTTTGCCTTTGGGTTTCCGGTGCCGCCCTTCCTTCTGGAACTTGGCTCCCAAGTGCACTTCGCCCTGCGCTACCAAGTGGCTGGTGCCGAGTACTGGGACAACAACGGTGGCCGCGATTACAGCCTCACGTATCGCAACCATGCGCTGCACATGCCCCGCGGGGAGTGCGAGGAGAGCTGGATCCACTTCATCTGAGAGGCGGACGGGTCACCCGACCTGCATGCATTTCCCCGCTGGGTGCTCGCCTCTGAGCTGTTGCTCCTACTCCTTCCCGGAGCTGTCTGACCTCTTTCCTGCTGTGAGGACCCCTGGCGGGGTCCTGTCCTGCCTTCTGTGTGAAGTGTCCCTCGGGCCTGGTCTAGAAAGGGCCCTCGGGTGGCCCAAAGGTTGGGTCCCGGTGCTGGGGTGAGGGAGGTGCAGGGAAAGTTGGCCTTCCTGCGGAGGACCCAGGCTGGATTTTGGTGTGTTTTTTTGTTTGTTTGTTTGTTTTTAAGACTTGCCTCCTGCTAGGGAAGCCTTTTGCATGTGTCTTGACTATCTCTGTGTAAACGTAACTGTTACTTATTATTGTACATCATAGTGGTTGCCTTCTCAGGAATATTCTAGATTTAGTAAGCATTTGAAAAGACCTGTTGCCCGTGTTCACGACCATTGTAAACAAAATGTGCAGTGCGACCTGCATTGCAGTTCCTCAAGGCGTCCCTGCCCTGGAACAAGGAAAACCTGAGACTGTGCTTGCTTGCCAATGTCTGTAGCCTTCTAACAGTGGAAACTATTAATAGGCAAGAAATTTATTCCCCATCACTCATCACATAGCCATTTCTGGGCTTTGAAGCTGCTCTGGCTGGCCTGCGTGCCTCTTACATCAACAACTGAGAAGGAGGAAAAACTTGAGATTTTTCAAGTAGCCAAAGGCTCCTTTCTGCGCAGTTGGTCCTCGCATGTAATATGTTTCTCTTGCACGTGTTTGAGAAGTGTATGTCTGTACATTACCAGACCATTCTGTTTAGGTTTTCAACTACCTAAATATTTTAAGAACCTTGCCTTAAGTTACTTAAATTTTCAGGTGGCTCTAGGGTTTCAGGCAACAGTTCCCTGTGCAATTACGTTTTGATGATTAAGGTGATTTTTTATTTTTTCTTCGACGTCAGAAGACTCCAGCATTCATCTTTGAGAAATCCCGTTACCAAGTGGAACTAAAAGGTATTTTCAGCATTAACTAGCGCACCGGAGGAAAAATCACAAATTTTATACTTCTAGATTGTTTTAAATCGTATTTATATATGCAGGTTTTAACAGCTACCTGCCAATTTTATTCTTTGTGCCTTCAGATGTGGAAATTTCTAGCATTTTGTGGACTTGTTTCCCAGTTTTAAAATGTTAATTTTTTTAAACCTCCCATCAAGGGAGTCAAAGCCGCTGTTCGCAGAGTGCATCACTGTAATTTAAAAACCACCACTTGGCCTCTCACTGCAGGTGCTAGAACTGAGGCATGAACAGCCAGCCCAGGTGCACCAGGCCTCTGAGATTCGACGGATGTTTATGATAGAATTGAAGCCAGAGCGATGGATTTTGTAATACCCATCACCAGTGAGTTGGTTTTTGAGTGCTTGTCGCTGTTCATCCCATCAGTATCAAAAGATGCATTTTTGCCTTTTAACCAGTTAGTTTTTGATCATTGTGACCTTTGTGCTTTTCAAATTAGACAAATGGGAATGGCTTTCTGTGACACCTTTTAATCTATGAACACTGAATTTTGTTTTAAAATACTGTTCCTAAATTGCACAGCCTTTGGTCCTTTGGACTGTGTACTACATTGACATGCAAGAGAGACAGAAACCTGGTTACATTTCCTGCTGTTCACAAACTGTCCAATTAGGTCAGCAAGCCTGTGATGGCCTTGGCGACTCTGCCTTTGGCCCCAGCCCAGCGTGCAATACAATTGTCCAGACTATTCATGATGCCAAATGTACTGTTTTATGGCAAGGAAAGAATCTCATCATCTGTGTGGAAAGTCTCTTGCCAAAAAGGTTCTGGCCATAGACTGTAATATAAACGCTGTATCTTCAAAATTAAGTGAACCTCAAGGTGCCTTTGAAAAAATACCAACACTTTGAAATTTTAAAGCTTAAATAGACTTGCCTGGTTGGTAAAGAAGCTCTAAGACAGCTCAAGGAGAACTCTCAGTCCCTGAAAGTTACATAGTTATATTGCTTGGATGTTTAAAATTTTATAGTGGAGTGTGCAATAGCTGGGTTATCTCCCTAAATATATTTAATGTCTGTCATTTAAAATGATTTTACTCAAGCCTAAGTATTAAAATGTGTGGGCACAGATGTGTGTGTGTGTGTGTACGCGTTTTATTTAAAAGCAGAGTCTGTTTCGGTGGTCTGATTACCAAAGATGTTTTAGAAACTCGACGGTTTAAATCACTTCAGTAAGTCGTACCTTCTCAGAACACTGACAAATGTAGTGGTGCGCTTAAAACAACAAATTGTATGATTGTGCCTCAGTATCAGTAGTCAGTTGTGTGGTCTTTTGAGAAACTACGAAACCTTGTTTCAGGTCAGCATTATATATGAAGACAGCTCTAGGAAACTGCAAGGGCATTGGTTATTGTGCTTCTCTTACAGCAGTCAGTGCCCCTCAGGTGTGGAATAACTAGTGTGTCGTTTGGCTTTCCAACCCTTCCCCCAGCTGTGACCCTGAGCAAAGTAGTAAGTCTTGTGCATAGTGGAAGGGAAGGAAACTAACATTTACTAGACTGTGCTTTATGTGTTTGATTTTAATTAATTGTGGAAAATATACTACCTTCTGATAATATCCCCATTTTCTTAGCTGGAGAGAATGAAGCTGAGAGAGATTTAAGTAATTCATCTGATGACCCGCAGGTGGTAGGTGGCAATTTCAGCATTCAGACCTATTCCAAGCTCTGTTCACGCTGTTGTGTGCCTGTGAAATTTGACTGAAAAGTGCTGGGGTGTGGGACACTTGTTTAGAATGCATGAGGCCCTTGGTTAAATCCTTAGTACTGTAGAAATAATTTTAATTGAAAGCCAAATTCTGATAATTGTTGATAAGATTTTCTTTCAGACACCATAATCTGAAACTTATAAAAATAAAACAAGATTAAAGTGAGTGGGATAATTTTTCTCCCACATTGTTTTATAGTTTACTGATGCTTACTAAATAATCCCTGGTTTTCTAAACACATTACATAATTAAGAGTTTTAATATTTTTTATCTCTACTAAGAAGTGGCAAAATGAGAAAGGACTGCTTTTCATTTGAAGGATAGTAGTAAAATTCACAACCCCATGAAGGATGCTAAACTTAATAGGAGAAACTAGATATGAAAATGATTATTGTAGAAATCTGTCAGGTTATGAGTCTGAAGCACCTATGAGCTCACATGTTGCACTATAACTGCATTAACAGTTACAATGTATAAACCACTTTAAAAATTTACATAATCCACCCCAATCTCTAGACTACATATGTAGCTTGTAAACTGAATTTAAACATGAAACCTCAAAATTAAGTTCAATGAGATAGTTATAAACTATTCAAGAAGTGAGTGACTAAACTATTTTTAAGTGTTTCAGAATTTACATTATTCCATGTGATTTGATCTGCTTTCGTCTTCAAATGGAGTTTTATTCCCTTTATTTTCCTAAGTGCTTTGCACCACTTCACAGTTAAATCATAGTTTTAGGGTCGAGGGGTCCTACGTATTGAACCCAGGATCCCCCATGCTAAATATGTGCACCAACGCGGAGCTACACCCTTCAGCCCAATACAGTATTTTAATACAAATGTTGCCTTTTACCTGGACTATTAGTATGTTACTAAACTATCATTTAAAATTTTTACTTGGTGACCTCCAGAGCTAGTTTATATTGACTTGGCGACAGCAATTCCTCTTTTAGAAAGTGTCCCAGCCAGACACCCAATGGGCGGGCCCGCCGCGCTCCGCAAGGGACAGGGCTGCAGAGAGTGGCTCAGCCACGCCACGGTGCAGCCGGAGGAAGACACCGAGGCCTCGCTTTGCGGAACCGCACCGGCCACGGGGACACCCGGAGGCCCGCACACCCTGGGCTCACGGGAGCATTCGGTTTCACGATGCGGACGGACGCTGCACGCCCGGCTCCACGTCTGCCCCTGCGCACACAGCCGCGCTGCGCCCCCTTCCGGCCGGCGCGGTCCCGTTCCCGACGCACCGGGCAGGTGGCCGGACGGAGCCCGCTCCCGACGCGGCGGGCGGGTGCCTCGCGCTTCCGCCCGCTCTGGGCTCCGCGGCTCGGTCCCCGCCGCGCGCTCCCGGGAGTGGGGGGGGAGGGAGCCGCGCGGCGCGCTCCACCCGCGAGCACAGCCTGGACGTGCGCGGAGCGCGCGCCACGAGGGGGCGGGACCTGGCCGGCTGCCAGCGCTAATTGGCTGTGCAGCCTACCGGACGCGGCGCTGATTGGACAAGTGCTTCCCGCCTTCCTCCTTATGCCCGAGGCTGCGCGGCGCTGGCTGAGGGAGCGGGTTCGACGTCGAGCGGGCGGCTGAGGCGGCGGCTTCCCGACTCCTCTGGCAGCCCCTACTTCGGCTGTCGGCGGAGTCGAGCGCCCGAGTGGGCTTTTACTTGACGGCGGGGCGCAGGTACCGGGAGTGTCGTTTCGAGCGGGCCGTGGCGCCGCGCGGGTGGTGGCCTCCGACCGTTGAGGAGGGCCGTTGAGGTAACGGCCGCGGGGCGGCGGGGCCGAAGGGGAGGGCAGCGCGGGCGCCTCGTCCCTCCGCCGTCAGCGCGGCCTCGCGGTCCCGCGTGCTCCGTTAGCGCTGCCTGCGGCGGGGGGCCCGGCCCGGTCGCGTGGATGGATGGCGGCCCCCGGTGGCCTCGGGGCGCGGGGAGACCGGGACCCAGGGCGCTGGCGCTGGGGGGGGCGGGGCACCCCGTCCCAGTAACGGTTCCGCGCCGCGGCCTCTGCCCGACGAAGGCGGGGAAAGTGCGTTAACTCGGTTCCCCGTAGTTGGCCTTCGCTCGCGTTTCCCGCGGGGTCTGGCGCGCGCGTGCCACGGCCCGAGGCGGCGCCGGCTCGGGTGCAGCGCGGGGCGTGGGGGGCGGTGTACGTGCCGCGTGGTTTATTTTCTTTTCCTGGTAAAGAACCAGTTGCCTATATAGAACCTAATTTTCAGTTTCCTTTGTTGACCACTTCTTGCAAAATCAGACTAGAAATTAAAACTATCTTGTTAGCTTAATGTACTTCTTGGCCATTTTAGCTTTTGCCGCGTGTCATGTTTCACGGCATTCTCTGAAATACATTTCTTCCCATTGTTGTGATCACAAAATTCTTTCTTAAAAATGACGATGGGTAGGTCTGCCCTAACGGCTTTTGGCCCTAGGGAAGGAGTATAGAGACTTGTACAATATATTTTAAGTAAGGTTTTAAAACAAGTTTTTAGATGGTGAAATGTCTCAGTCTCCTCTTTCTTAGAAAAACTTTCGCTGCAATAAAATAGAAAAATATGTATAAAATTATTTTAATAAGTATTGGAAAAATATCTAAAATGTACTTATTATGAATATTTGATAATGCGTTGATTTTTAAGAAAGATCCACAATAATTTGAATATTATTATATGAACAAATACATTCCATACTTTTTCTGTCATTTAGGAAAATCGCTGTCATGATAGACTTTTACTTTGTGTTCTACTGATATTAATGACCCAAGTATTTAAAAAGGTACATTCAGAATATACTAAAAGTGAGTATGTATTTATAAAAACATAAAATAGGTGTCTTACTTTCCCATTGCTGACACACAATACTTTATACCCACAACTTAGAGAACAGGTTTATTTTTGGCCCAGTTTCTGTCTGGTTGACTGGCTCCCAGGCAGAAACAGGATGGCAAGGACAAGACAGAGGAAAGATGGCTCAACCTGTGCTTGCCAGGAAGCAGAGAGCAAAGGGGACAAGAACATACCCTTCTAGGTAACACCCCCAGTGACTCACTTCCAGATAGGCCCCACCTCCTATCAGTATATTCACCTACTGAATTCTTTAATGGGTGAGTCTGCTAATGAGTATAGTACCCCCATGATTCAGTCACCTTCCACAGACATGAAAATTTGAGGATATTTTAGAGCTAACCATAACAGTATGTGTAAAAGTATTTGTATTTAAAATATTGGGAAATATTAAAATTCTTATGCTAATGAATATTAACCTTAAAACATGCTAATAAGGCTGAAATGGTTTTTGAATAATTAAATCTTATTACATATTTTTGTAACAGCAAACTTGGTGGTTTGTTGTTGCTTACCAGCTAATTGCTGTCAACAAAGATTCAGTAGGAAAAAATTTAAAGTAAAAAAGGCATTATTTTTAAAAAATAACAGTTTACAGACCAGGAAGAAGTATCCTGGACTAAAAAAATGAAATTCCATCCAGAGGAACAAAGACAGGCCTGCTTATATAGAGGAAGCTCCTTAGCAGCTTCCTACTTCAGTATGCTTACACAAACCAGGGATCCAACTGTGCTCAGTCCTGGTTGGTTTTATGTAGAGATGGAATGCAAGGATACGTTCCAGATTGGTTGACATTTACATATGACTGTAGGTCTTAGTTTGTTAGATCCTAGCAGCAAAATTAGACTAAGGTGTTTTGGGAAAAGTGGTTTTATCTGGGTTGTAGGGACAAGATGCCTTGGTAAGAGCTTCAAAATTTAACTTGTGATCCTTGCAGGAATACAGAGTATGTGACCCCACAATCAGCAAATGGTTATCAGGATCTGTTATTAATTCTACATCCAGTTAGCCATTTGGGACCCTTCCTGGAGACTCAGCTTTTCTTAAAGTTTGCACTGCTGTTGTAAAAAATCCATGTCATCAGGGCTGGGGATTTAGCTCAGTGTCCTAAGTGCCTGCCTGGCAAGCACGAGATCATGAGTTCAGTCCACGGTGCTGCAAAAGAAAGAAAGAAAAAGTCCATGTCATCTTTATAAAGATTATGTCTAGGCTTATATGTATAAAATTATTGGGCGGCAGTACTGTAAATTGTTCCTCAGTCACCATGTGCAACTGTTTTAAGTTACTGTTAATTTGCTTTAACTTGCTAATATTTGTAGAGCTACAAATTGAAATACAAAATGGAAAAATGAACATTTGGCACTATTAGGAAATACTTCATCGTGGAAGAATCAGTAGCATTCTTGCTCTGCTAAGGGATGGATTTTACAATTCATTAATATGTCTTTTTCTTACATAAGCCCTTACGTTGCTCCAATGCTATTTTTATTCTGAAAAATTCAACTGTCAGCATCAGCACAACCATTTTACCATTTTTGTATTCAGTTGAGGCATCTTATTTCCTCCCAAATTGGGAACCTATTCTCTTGCTCCCATTTTTTAATAGAAGATTTCTAATGTACACAATGTAAACAAAATAGTGGAAATAATTGCAGTCCCTCTTTTTCAAAAGCATAGGCAAGAAAAGTGTTTCTCTGGGGTGTGAAGGTGGTTATAGAACTTGCTAGGCTATTGCTAAGTACTGAATTCCAAGTAAGATATGCTTGTGTACCCTTTTTAGTGAGAGCACAGAGAACAGGAGAGTAATCTCTGTTCATTCATCAAAAGGAAGGGTTTGTGCTTTCATTGTTTGATCATTTTTTCATGCCTATATTTTGTAATCTGAGCAACTGTGTTAAAGATGACAATGCACAATATGTTAACCATTGTTAATCTATTTTGTATCTTTTTTTCATTTTAAAATAAAAATAATTTAAAAATTCAAGAAATTCACAGAATGTATTCAAGTTTTAAAAAGGTATAATGACAAAAAGTAGAAATTCACATAAAAGAGAAACCGTGAGATATTTATGCTTGTGTGTCTGATTTATTTCACTTAAGAATATGGTCTCAAGGTGCACCCATTTTCTTACAGATAACTCAGGTTCATCCTTCTTTATGGCAAAAGAGTACTCTATTGTGTATAAATGCAACATCTTCTTTATCCATTCTTCTATTGATGGGCATGTAGTTTGCCATCAGTATTTAACTATTGTGAATTGTGCCGCTATAAACATGGGTATACATATAATATTGTGATATTATGTCTGCAACTCTTATGGAAGATACCTAAAAGGGGAATGGCTGGGTCAAGTGGAACCTCTAGTTTTAGTTTTTGAGCAGTTCTATACTGATTTCCATAGTGGTTGTATTAGTTTACTTTCATACCAACAATGCAGATAGGTTCCTTTTTCCCTGCAGCTTCGCTAGCATTTGTTGTCAAT
Source organism: Cuniculus paca (assembly GCA_004365215.1). NCBI lineage: Eukaryota > Metazoa > Chordata > Mammalia > Rodentia > Cuniculidae > Cuniculus > Cuniculus paca. Next base: position 24,091 of record RJWT010003371.1, on the reverse strand, counting down.
TGATTTGTTGATGATAACCACTCTTGCTGGAGTAAGATGGAATCTCAGTGTTTTTTAAAAATTATCCTAATCATGATTTCTAGAAAAAGGCCTTTTTTTTTTCCATTTCTAGAGCCAACCTCCCAATTGCATTTGGAAATATCAGATGCTTTTGTTGAGACAGTAGATGGTGCTTTATGCAGCCTTGATGTTTCCTCTTTCCATTTTCCTTTGAGGAAAAATGTGCTTAGATTAGAAGCAAATGTGTATTATATTGAGGATTCTAACAAGTACTTTTTAGGTACCTAGATACCAATATGTAAGAGTTTTTTTAAAAGTTCCTTAATTGTTAAAATGACAGGGTATGAAAAAAACAATACTCTCACACGATTTTACAGTGTTACTTTTCTATAAAAGAATACTTCCAGATGTTTTACAAAATGAAATGACATACAGGGTTTTGATTATGACTACAGCAGTGATTTGTGGTTTTTTAGAATTCATTACCACAATACTAACCCCTTAGATGTTCATGTCAGAGAAAATAAGTGACCTTTGTTTTTGTCTTTGTCTTTGTCAGAGGCACCCTGAGTAGGATCCTTTGAAGTCACTTCATCTGTTTCAGGTGCTCTTTTTAGGAGCATTTGAATATCAAGGACCTGAGGAATGCTTTCCCTTTAAAAACTGTATTACAATATATTAATTAGTGGTGGTGATTTGTGCATAGATCCTGTTGTCTTACGGGACCCCCATCATTTTGGGAAAGTGATGCCCTTTACTTGATTTGACCATTTAGCCAGAAACTGAAGATTTTGTCTTTCCTAAACATTCTCTTACACATAGAAAATGTGTTTAGGTTATCTTGTCCTTGGTGCTTGCATATCTGTATGTTCTAACTGATTCTAGTTTTGTTAATTTATTTGTATATTCGTTTCCATTTTTCATAATCTAAATATTTTTAGTCTAGTATTTTTCTTCTCATTCCCAAAGATGTGGAAGAAGTATAGTAGGAATCATTGGTGAGGGGCAAGTCTAGGTTCGCATTTTCATTAACTCGTTTTTCACCTGTTTGAAGAACTTTTCATATTAAGTAATCTGTAAAAAGAGAGGTTTTGATTAGTAAGTGATACTTAGTGAACTTCCTCTAGATACATGTTAATATCCAATGATGAATTTAAGCAATATTTTTACTTTTAGTATGAGTAAGGTTTGTTTATGTGTGTTAAATTTTTTAAACTGTAAACACATGGGACATATGGCAAGATGAAAAACACATTTTCTTTTATAGGTGTGTGTTTTGTACTGCTGTTTTTACATGAAGTCAAAATGCCAATAAGACCAGATCTCCAGGTATGTAGTTCTAGACCAAAAGCAATTGCAGTAAAACCTTGGATTGTAACTTGTTCCTCAAGTGTTCTGCAAGATGAGCAAACATTTCTAATTTTAACTTGATAAATGAGCAGTGCTGTGCAATATTGTACAAGTAATTCATGGAACTGAACATCCCATGATCCAGCTGAGCCAATGGCTGTTCCTCCCCACTGTGGGATTTTGAGTGATTAACTCTCAACAGCAAGAGGCTATGGAGGACATCTCTCGTGCAGATGAGAAATCCCTCACTTTGAAGGAGACTAGGGAGATGTGTAAAATGTGGGAAACAGTACACAATTTTGTAGAAAAGTACCACCCAAATAAGGATGTAGCATTGCAAGCAGTGAATATGTTTAACAACAATACAGTGTACATTTCTGTCAGATTCCTCTGGAGAGGCAAAAGCAAGTATCAACGAATTAGGTTCCTTTCTAAAGTTACGAGAAAAAGCTGGATGTGGTAGTGCACAGCTGTAATCTCAGTACTTGGGAGGCTGAGGCAGGAGGATTGGTGTGAGTTCGAGGCCAGCCTGGGCTACAAAGCAAGTTAAAGGCCAACCTGAACTGCATAGCGAGACCCTATCTCAAAAATATGCCCCCCCGCAAAAGTTGCAAGAAAAGAAAAAGATTCCATTGAGCCAATAGATAGCAGTGATTCTGTTAGTGATAGTGAAAGTGGACCTACACAATAACCCTCCTTTCTCCTTCACACCAGCCACAAAGGTTTTTGTTTTGTTGTTTGTTTGTTTGTTTGCAGCTCTGGGGATTGAACACATGACCTTGCACTTGCCAGGCAAGTGCTTAGGCCACTGAGCTAGATCCCTGGCCCAACAAAGAGTTTCAAAGATAGGTGCAGGTTAATTTGTTTTCTTTATATTTTGTGTTACAGTGTTGTAATCATTTTTATATGAATATTTTTGGGTTGTGGAATGAATTATCTGAGTTTCCATTATTTTTTATGGGAAAATTTCCTTTGATATACAAGTGCTTTAGATTACAAGCATGTTTCCAGAATGAATTATGCTCACAAACCAAGATTTTACTGTATTTTAATTTTTAAAATCTCCTTTTGTGTACTTACAGGTATTCAGTGCATACCTATAGCAATGACAACACACATGATTTTATAAAACGGTTGAATAGCTTAAAATAAAATGTCATATTTACTCAATAAATATGTTTTCAGGAGCTATATTAAAATATAAAGTGCTAAAGATGCTGGATCTATATATCTTTTACATTGGAAGACTTATGTACTGGTTAATGTATTATACCTGGATATTTTTTATTTCAACTGTTAAAATTGTAAGATACTCACATTTAGATAAACGCTAAGTTTTTAAGTATCTGCTTAACATGTGTGCAGCTTACTACCAAGTCTTTTCAGTGATTGGATTGTAATATGAAAACTTATTACTGAGTTTTTATGTGAAAATAATTCTCTGATTGCATAAGTTTTTGTTTTGATTCAGTATATGTGCCATTCACTATATTTCTCTAGCAGTTGGAAAAATGCATTGATGATGCATTAAGAAAAAATGATTTCAAACCTTTGAAAACACTTTTACAAATTGATGTTCGTGAAGATGTGAAGATTAGATGCAGCAAACAGTTTTTCCACAAGTTGGATGACCTTATATGCAGGGTAAGTATTCATTTTAATGGATGGTTGTTAAAATACAAGAATTTTCTAGAAAGAAATACTCTTATTAGATGGGTGGAAATGCTTGCATCAGTTTGCTTATAATTATACACGTTAAGTACTTATTTTTTACTTGGTAGTGCTGGGGATTGAAACCAGGGCCTTCACACTGAGCTACATCTCCCATTCTTTATTTTTATTCGAGACTGGGTCTCAGTAAGTCATGAGGTTGCCTGGTTGGGTTCCAAGTTGGGATCCTTTCGCCTGAGCCTCCCAGAGTGACCATTATTAAATATTATTAACTGGGGAAGAACAATTACCTATTTGATGTCTTAAAAACTTGATCTATATTTTAAAACCTATCAGCATATTCTTGATGTGTGATGCAGATAATTTTTGGTGCTTTCAGAAAGAAAGCAAACTAACAAAAAATCAACCATGGATTTGATTTCACCTAAATAGAGGTGTTTTCACTTAGAAAAGGTAACTACAGTCCGTCTCCTCCAGTACCCAAGATTTGTGATGTCTTACAGAATGAATAGCAGTTCTTGGATTCATGAGTGTTAAATACATGGAACTTTTTGGAATGAAAGTCATTCGATTCATTTTATCATAGTCTGAAGTTTCTTGAATTTATGCAAATCTTCACTTGTTTGTTTGTTTGTCTTTTTTTTTGAGACAGGGTCTCACTATGCTGTTCAAGCTGGCCTTGAGCTCACTTTGTAGCCCTGGCTGGTCTTGAACTTGCAACAATCCTCCTGTCTCAGCCTCCCGGCAAACCTTCACTTTTGCCTTGAGTTTGTCATTCACTGACTGGGTGGTTTAGGGCAAATTGCTTTTTTGAACCACATTTTCATCTTTTGCAGTACAGAGACATTGATAATGCCTATCTTCTGGATTCTGAGATTTCCTGTGTGTATAATGCTCCTAGCTCAGTGTTCATTCGTACTATTTTGGATTTGCAGAAATTTAAATGCGTACTTTTCATTTCAGGAACTTAATAAAAAGGATATTCGAACTATTTCAGTCATTTTGGTTTCTATTGGAAGATGTGGCAAAAATATCAACATATTAGGACAACCTGGACTTCTCACCATGATAAAACAAGGACTAGTCCAAAAGATAAGTATAGAATATGTAATATATTCATGCAAAGAAAACATGATTAAAGGTAGAACTTTCTATTAAAGCAGTTAAAATGGTGAAATGTTAAAAAATAAATTTGGGAATTTTATATAAAACTTGGACAATAAAATAATTTTATAATTTATGTTGTATGATACAAAGATGAAGATTGCAAGGCAGCTGTGCATTACGTGAGCTCCATAACAGTTGTATGAACTTGAGGTCATAAGACTTTGATAGGCCTTTACTTGGCTTTGGTTTCTCTTCAGTATTTGTTAATCATCAAGTATCTCCTATGATAAAATAAAGGATACTGAATTTTGTCTTTTTATTCATTGCTGTATAAACAGCATCTAGAACAGTATTGGGTATACAGTATTTACTGAAATTACTGAATTAATGATTAAGGTGAAATAATGCTAAAACTTCAAATAGGAAAGATACTAGAGTAATTAAATTGTAATGATAATTTGTTTTCATCTGTGATATACTTGCATTAAAAAAACTGAAGGGGGAAATAAAGATCCTCTACCTGGAATTAAAATTCATTTTATCCCTTCTTGTCTTAAACATGAGAAAATATAAAATAAGTTAACTTGAAAACAAAAACAAGATATTAAAAGCATAAACTTATTTCGATATAATAGTGAAATAGTTATTCTTTTTTATGATTTAGTCAGGATTTTGCTATGTAGCTTTGAACTTACAATGTAGCCCAATCTGGCCTTGAACTTGCTGTGATCCTCCTGCCTCAGCCTCCCGAGTGCTGGGATTACAGGCATATGCCACCATTCCTGGCTTGAAATTTTAACTTTTAACATCTCTTTATTCTTAGGTTTACCATATATACAAGTACATCTTAAAAATTATTAACATGTAATTTAAAGTAACAAATAGTTATATTTCTTTTTTTTTTTTTACATGGTTGTCTGGTTTGAAAAATCCAAGGAGATTATTTTGAGTCAAGAAAATTCAAAAGATGAAGCTGTTATAAATATGATAGAAGATTTATTTGATCTCTTAATGGTAAAAACTACACTGATTGATGTTATAAAGCAATTTATGTTCTCCGTTTCTTGAAGCTTGAGTGTTAATAGATTTATTAGACTTGGCTGGATTAGTCTATCCATATTGTATTAAGTGTTTATACTGGTTAATATGGCTATTTAATAACTAGCAGTTAAATATGTTATGAATTAAATACAATGCTGCCGGGGGTATAGCTCAGCAGCCCAGCACCTGCCTGGCAACTGCAAGATTCTGAGTTTGATTCCTGGTACAAAAAAGAAAGAAAGAAAACCACAATGTAATGATCACTTCTAAGTAAATACAATGTCATTTTAATACCATTTGTAATGACTTATAGCAGGTTAATTATAACTTATTATTCACTTTTTTAGGTCGTACATGATGTCAGTGATGAAGGTAAAATAAACATTTTGTTTCTTAGAACAATGATTTGCTGTTAGACCTTTACTGTGGTACTGCAATTCCCATATTTGTCCCAATATTAGGAATTCATTGTCTGATTCAGGGACCCAAAAAATTTTTCTGTAAAGGACTAGCTAGTAGAGTTTTAGACTTTTTGGTCAAGAGAAAAAAAAATGAGAATATTATTTATGTACTTATATAATAAGAAAGAAAAAATTATATGTTTTATTGAAATTAAAATAATTGATTAATGATTAACTTTTTTATAATACAGTCTTACTAATGAAAACATTCTTTTTTAAAGAGATAACATTTAATTAGGGTTTAAAGTTAATGTTTCTTATTTTCAAAATTGGTTAGAGAATTTCATTTGTTACTATTTATTTGAACAGAGATTTGTTTATGCATGTGACATTAGAGAATATCTTTATGAAGAAAATATCAAATACTGATAGCAGTTTAGGGCTATTTTGATTGAGCATTTTCATTTCTTAGAAGGCAGTAATAGAATTTTTTTTAATATTTGCTTTTTAAAATATGATTGCTTTATAGATTAATCACTTTCACCTGAAGGCTACATGAAAGTGCTCCAATTGTGCAATTAAATGGAATTTGAAATATGAAGATTTCCTTTGAATTTTTAAAAACATTAGTAGACCTGTGGATCTTAAAAAATTATATCCCTTGTAAAGTTATGTGGGAATAGAGATTGTCTTGGTTACTTTTTTCTGGTTGCTGAGAAAAAAACACCCAAAACCCAAAATTAAGGAAGTGTAAAGGTTTATTTAGCTCATAGATTGTGGAGGTTTCAGTCTGTAATCAGCTGGCTTCAAGGCAGGCAGGCTGGCCTGGCACAGGGGCAGCACTTCCAGACAGCAGAAGACAGCAAAGAAACAAGAGCAAAAAAGGGGATAAGAGCAAGTCTCTTTTCCTCCCTTGTGTTGTACACAGGCCAATCCCTCCTGCAGGGCAGGTGTAGCTCTCACAAAATCCTCTTGCACAGGATGAGGTTGTTTACAAATTGAGGGCCCTGGGGGCCAGCTGAGTAGCTTAGTTAAACTTCTTCTAAACTCAAGTTGACACATGTATCAACAGTAACAGAGATGTTACCTCTTTAACTTTTCAAAGTTAAAACTGGAAAATCTGTAGAGTATGTAAAGCAGCTTGGTATTACTTGTCACTCAGTAACCTCAGTTACCAAAATGACTATTGAAGTGTATAGGAGCTATATTTTTGGTGTTGTAATTTTAGGCTCAGTTCATTAACCTGTGTTCCTAACTCTGCAGCCAAAACTTAGTAGAGCTTCACCATTCAGTTATGATGCTTAAGTACAGTTCTCATTCAGGAAAAATTTTACCTTGGCCTGAGTATTAAGGAGACATAAGATTTTGGGTGCTGCTAAGCCATTGGACTGCTGTGTGATAGGGCAAGTAGGATACTCAACTTCTGTTTCTAATAAAAATTCTGTTACTTGACAGTGGCAGAGTTCTATGAGAGTGAGTGAAGTTCATCTTTGGCACTGCTGGTTTAAATAAAAATGAGAGATTTAATATGTTCCATAGAGGACCTGCTGTATTTATTACAACTAAACAAATGGAATGACAGCAAATTAGTTTCTATGACTAGTTTGCCAACATTTTATCTTTTGAAAAAAATTTTCAATAGTATACAGAAAATGCAGAGGATGTTACAACTAATTTATCCTTTTACTTATGGCTAGCAAGTGTCTTTTGCCAAGCAATCAATTTCAAGTTATTTTATCTTTTGCGGGTTGAGGAAGATTTTCCCAGGATTGATAATTGGAGCCAATAAAACCTATTTGCTACCTTCAAAGCCAGCAAAGCTTTAGATGAGTTATTGTTGATGTAAATAATAATTAATGCTACCTTTCCATTGATTTTTTTATAGTTACATTAAAAATCTAGCGTAAATTTTTAGAGAAGATAGCCCTAATGCACCAGCAGTTATGAAGCAATCCATCTGATTTTTAAAGTAAATCATTGTATATTTTCACCACAGTTTTTGCAGTATAGTCATGTTGGAAAGTTGTACATTTGGTGTAACACTATTTCTGTTACTTAGAATATTTTTAAAATGTGCTTTCTGAAGTACCATGAATTTCCTCGTGTCTGAGTATATTCAGTATTGATAAAGTGTTGTCTTTTCAAGTGAATTGTATCTCAGTTCATTTACATACTTATGAAGGCAAGATATGTTGACAGTCTATAAGCACAAGAATGTTTGAGGAATAACTACAAATTGATGATGCGAGTTTTCCAAAATGCTTCAAGGTAGAAATTTATAGTTTTGAACTATATTTCCTGATGTGCCTGAAATGAGAAGCTGCAATCTGGGGTTATTTTATGCTTCCTGATGTTCTAAGCAGTTGACCTTATTCAGAACTATACTAGTATAGCCTTTCCTTTAACTCAGAAAAAGACTTTTAAAAGAATTTATAATTAACATGTATTAATAATTTAACACTTATGCAGGTAAAAGGCAAATAGTGGAAAGTTTCATACCTCGAATTTGTGCCTTGGTTATTGATTCAAGAATGAATATTTGTTTTCAGCAGGAGGTAAAAATCCTTTGACTATCTTTTAAAAACCTAAAAATAAGAAATTGAAGAAAATGTGATAATAATTCACTAAATTAAAAAGTTATTTTATCTTGGACTAAATTAATTTTTGGAATGTATTTCTATTATCTTTATAATTGGTTTTAAGACCATAGTTCCTATTTAAAATTTGTAACCATATGTGTATGCTTAGAAAATAAATTACACTATCCAAACTTAGGGATTAAGTACTTAAATGTCAGAACCTATACTTGTGTGTATATGTACGTGAACATAACCATAAGAATAAAAATAAGGTAACTTTTTGGCATCTCTAAATCTTAAAGTAGAATAATAATAAATGTCTAATTTATAACCAGCTGTCCCTCAGAGAAAGGACTTGTATCTAAAACATATAAAGACTTGAAAAGAATCAGACCCCCCAGATTCAAAGGCTCAGTACAAAAATGGGCATCTGAGATGAATACACACTTGTCAGATGAAATATACAAATGACAAATATATGAAAAAGTGTTCAACGTTATTGGTCACTCGAGAGATGCAAATTAAAACACTGAGATTCCATCTCACCCAGGAGACAATGGCTAACATCAAGAAGTCAACCAAAAACAAATGCTGGAGGGACTATGGGGGAAAAAGGAACCCTTCTCCACTGTTGGTGGGAGTGTAGACTGGTGCAACTGCTATGGAAATCGGTGTGTAGATTCCTCAAAAAACTAGGATTAGAGGTCCCATTCGACCCAGCTATTCCCCTTCTGGGTATCTTCCCTGCATTAAAAACATCATACCTCAGTGATATACGTGCACCCATGTTTGTAGCAGCACAATTTGTAATAGCTAAATCTTGGAAATGACCCAAATGCCTATCAGCTGAGGAATGGATAAAAGCTATGGGGTCTTTTTATACAATGGAGTACTACTCAGCCATAAAAAAGAATAAACTTGAGACTTTTATAGATAAATGGGTATAACTTGAGACTATACTCATAAAATCAGACTCACATGTAAACATCATATTGTCTCCCTAGTGTGAGAAGCTGAAAGAGTAAATAAGATCCAAAATGTACAATAGATACTGTGAAATAGGAAGAAACTGTTCAAAAGGAAAGAGAAACTAGAGTAAGGGAAAGGAGAAAAGAAAGGAGGAAAAGGAATATATATATATAGATGCTCACACTGCTAATTTCTCTAAGTTCATTGAAAATGTTTGTGCTAATACTGTTTGGTCAGTTTTAAATGCCTATATCTTGTACTCTGAACAACTACTTTAAAGGTAACAATATGCAATGTATTAACCATCGTTGCCCTCCTATTACCTTGTTTTGAAATTTTGTTTCATTGTTTATTGTTTCTAATCTTTAAAATAGAAAATTATAAAAAATAATTTTGCAGAGAGTATAGATGTTTTAAGTACAGAAGTCATGTTCTATTTTTGATATCTTTTAGTTTATGCATTTAATATTGACTGCCTTTTTATATGTGTGCATATGTATATGCTCATACACACATATATGATACATACTTCATAACCTTTCCTATACCCTAGTCCATTCTGTGCATAAAATTCAGTGATTAAGAACAAATTAGGCTACTAAGTTTATGTGCCTAAAGAATGTTTTACTGAACATAAAATTTATTCATTATCTATTTTTTTCTTTTCTAGACTTTAAAAAAAATGAATGCCATGCTTGACAAAATGCCTCAAGATGCCAGGAAAATACTTTCTAACCAAGAAATGTTAACTCTCATGTAATAATTTGTACTATATTTTATTAGTAGAAGCCAGGAATTTAAAGACTGTTTTATAATGCAACCATGAATTTGCATTAAATAATTTTAACTTATAAGCTTTTTTAATATGATTATATATTTCTGCAAAAGTTATACTACCTAGTTGTAAATTTCAGTGACTTCTCCCATCCCAAACTCTTGGACTTTCTACTTAATTGATATTAGTTCAGTTCAGGATAAAATCTGTTATTTTAATTCACAGGAGTAGTATGGGAGAAAACATTTTAGATGCTGGAGGTAAGTATATCTTTTGAAGATTTGGAATTATTTCAGATTTATAACTAGTATATAATATCTCTTTAATAAAAATGGTATTGCACTGTGATGAGAATAAACTGTTGAGTAAAATCAGACAATTTTGAAATTACTCTAAGTACAAAAAGAATGTGTGGGACAAAATAATTTTATGACAGCAGGCATTAGATAAATATAATTTTTTCTAATGGTAGTTTATAAATACTAACTTAATTTTCAAATAGATCTGACTTAGCAGCGCAATGATATTCGGATGTCTATATTCTTAGGATTGGCAGATGTTTAAACAGTATGTTTACCAAAAGAATTTAAATGTCCTTTCGTAGGTTTTCTATGAGAAAATTTTGATATAGTGATTTACATATAGAATAAAGCATGATTTAAAAGTAGCCTAGGAAACTGTAAACATTGTACAAAAGAAATGTAAAGATTATATGATATATTTATGAATTATTTTGCAAATTGTAACCCTAATAATGAAAGTGTAGAGTTTGAATATTTAAGAATTTCTTGTATATTTTATTTTACATTTCACTTTTTTCTTTAGTAAACTTGTTTTTTGTTATTTGGAATGGATTAAATCCTCTAATGATATTTCTAATTTATATAAATAAATTATACTAATTTTTTTATTCATCTTGTTTTGATACCTTATAAAATGTATAAACTTTTATAAACTTAGTTTTTATAATTTCAAATCATACATTGATTAATGATTTTTTAATAGATTATGACTTGCAGGTGGGCATTGTGGAAGCTTTATGTAGAATGACCACAGAAAAACAAAGACAACAACTGGCATGTCAGTGGTTTTCAATGGATTTTATTGCTAATGCATTTAAAGAAATTAAAGACTGTGAATTTGAAACAGTAAGTAGTATAAAAATAGCAGAAATTAACAAATGTTTTTATTTAATTATGACTTTTAACATCTTTCTGTCTTTTAAAATTAGGATTGCAGGATATTTCTCAACCTTGTAAATGGTATGCTTGGAGATAAGAGAAGGTAAACAAAACCATTTATTAATAAACACAACTCAAAAGAAGCACCCAGTGTTGAACTCCTATAAGTGTAACTATTTGTTATGTTATGTTTGAGTGTAAAGTATGTGTGGATATTTAATTTAAAACAACATTTTATATAACATCATTTGGTAAATTACTACACTGGTTATATGAAATAATCCTTTGATGGCTTTATTTTGCTTTGCATACTGTGGAGAAAAGATTCATTTCAATTTCTTATTTCAAATATCCAAGCTTAATTTACTGTATTCAGAGTTGCATATATGTTATTATTTGGTGTTTGACCAGTGTTAAAAATCATACACGTGTTTCTTGAACTACCTTCATCTACATACTGGAATTAAAATAAGTAGCAAACAAGTCGTCTTCTTTTGTAGGACTTTTCTGAGGTCGCTAACCTTAGGAATAAGTGTGAAAAAGGTGCATAATAGATGTTCTCAATGAATAAATTTACATGTATTTTATTTACTAAGAAAATTAAAGTTAGAATGTTAAGTACAAAGAGTCATGTTGCCTAGACTTGAATTATGAATTCTCCTATCCAATGGGCAGATTCTTAAACCTTGTCTCTCTTTCCTTGCCTGTGCTATAATACTAATAATACCTACCTCACATGTTTGTTGTGCAGATTTTAAATGAAATAGTTTGAAATAGTATCTCACCATGAAATAATTCTAAGAATTTAGCCATTTTTATTAGAATTCTTCACTTACACTCTTTTTGCAAATCCTGTGGGCACTTCCATTGTATTAAAAGAATAAGGGGTATCTGCTCACATTTGATACTATACACAAAAAATTTGGTGTAATTTTTTGTCAAAATGATAGATTGAATAGTACCCTCAGAATAATATGCTTTTCTCTACCTAAACATACTTTCATTACTTTAAAAAAAAAGACGATTTATTTAAAAAGTCTGATTGCTGCCTGATTTGTCTTTGATTCTAGGCATGATTTTTATGACTAACCGAGATCATATTATGACAGTTCATTAATCGTTTAAACTACTTTGTATTTTAGGGTCTTTACATTTCCTTGTTTGTCAGCATTTCTTGATAAACATGAGGTAAGTTTTAAAATCTAAAGTTTTAGTTATAGGATGAATTTTGATGCAAAAGAGAAATTATGGGGTATAATTGATAAAAACAAAAATTGTTGTAATTACATCACAAATACAGCTTATGTAGGTATGTTTTATATGCCAGTGACACCAGAAAAAATTCTATTAATCAGCATATTTATAATCAGGAATATCTGAAATATAAAGGTTGTAGCTTCTAATCAAGTCCATTGCTTATTACTCGTGAATATATCCACACTAATATTTTCAAACTGTGTTAGCACTTAGAATATATGTGATTTCTTGAAGCTAGCTGATTTCTGAATAAGGTATTAAAATATCATTTCTTTGGATTGTTTCTAAATTTATCTAAATGTTCTATTTGTGTACTCTCTTCACCTAGCTATACTTGTTTTTTTCTTTTAAAAAATTTAAGGAATACACTCTAATGGAATATAATGTTTTTGGCTCCTAGTATTAAAAATGAAGCCAATTAATATAACAAAAAAATTGATCATTAGTATAACCTTACTATAATTTTCTGTTGTTTTTATAAGCATGCTATACAGTAGTTTTATACATTTATTTTCTTAGCTGCAAATACCATTGGATGAAAACCTTGAAGACTTTTGGATCGATTTTAATCTTGGGAGCCAGACTCTATCATTCTACATTGCTGGAGATGATGTGAGCTTTATTCAGAACATCTTTATTTTGTGTGTGTGTGTGTGTGTGTGTGTGTGTGTGTGTGTGTATAAAAAAAAACCTTTAAATTCACTTTAAGAATGTAGATTTCTTTGTATATTTATACTTGTCACTCTGTTAATTTTATTGTTAGCTCTTACAGTTTTGACTAGCATAGTAGCCAAGCAAACTAGAAATGAAAATTATTTCTAGTACTTTTGTTGAACAAAAGTTAATGCTAAATTTAATACTAATTTTAATGAGATTTTCAGAAATAAATTACATTAGTGATATAAAATTTTACAATCACATGAACAAAATTAATTGACTTTCAAAAAGACAGCAGCAAGACTGACAGTTTCAGTGGTAGAGTGCCTCCTTAACATGTGCAAGGCACTGGGTTTGATCCCCAGCACCACATTTAAAAATAAAAAGACAGATACTTGTTACGCACCTCTATAGAGGTACACTAATAAACTAACATTATAAATGAATAAAGCCATTTATCATTATCTGTTAGTCTGCTCTTCTAAAATAGGGATTGATATATGGATGCATTTGAAAGTGAATTTTAGTTCTTTCTGTGCTGTATTGTATGTGTGTTTAAACCTTCTGAATGGAGGCTTTATTAACCTCTTCATTTTTATCTGAAGACAATGCTTCAATCATTATTTTGTGACCACTAAGACCTCTTACTTGGTACATTGATATATTTCTAGCTGAAATTGTATAGTCAGTTTACCAAATCCTGAATGAGACTTTATAGCATTTACTAATTTCATTGTGGCTGATGCTTTAGTCATATTAGTGTGTTTCTTAGGATACTGTTTTTTTGTATAAAGGTAAACTTTATCAGAGAAATTAGACAAATACTTCTTAGTATTTCCACATACTTTCAGTTTTTATTTTATACTACTTTTTAGAATGCTTAATTAAGATCTGATTCTATGAACTTGTATTATTTCTCTAGGCATTACAGTTTTCATTAGTACATTTCTCCTTAATGGTTTGTTAGTAGTAGTATTAGCTGAATTTTCTTTCATAAACAGGAATTTTATTTTTATGAGAAGGCAGTAGTACTGCTTGCCTTCTGTTTTGGTTACTTTCTCTTGTTGCTGAGACAAACACCTGACATCCAAAATTAGGGAAGAGAAGGTTTATTTAGCTTACAGTTTCTGGAGATTTCAGTCCATAATCAGCTGGCTCCAAGGCAGGGTGGCATGGCACAGGGGTGACACTTCAAGGCAGCAGCCAAAAGAGCAAAAACACAAGCCTCTACCCTCAAATTGTACACAGGCGCCCCGCCCCCCACCTTCAGGGTGGGTGTAGCACTCACAAAATGTCCTTGCCCTCCTTTGCACAGGATGAGGATATTTACCAAGTAAGAACCCTGGCTCCCTGCTGAGTCTCTCAGTTAAACTTCTGACCTTCTCAAGTTGACACAATGTATTAACCATAAGACCTTTATTGGTTGGACTGTTGGATTTATGCCAGAAAATAACCAAAAATGTAGCTTTATACTTGTGAGGAAAACCCTAAAACACATATAAAGTATATTCTAGATAATAGTGATTAAGATGTTGAGGGATTGACTTCCCAACAATGTATTTCCCATCCTCTCTGTGTTCTCCTTACATTGCCTCTTACTCTACCTAGAAGTAATTCTATATATAGTGGCAGCTTAAACTGCTGTTTTGTTTGTTTGATATGGTCTATAAGGCTCTATGTGCCTAGTCCCTGGGAGTTTCTCTGAAAATCTGGTATCACTCACTGTGTTGAGGCTGTCATCTCTTTCCTTCTGAAAGATTATGTCCATCTCAGGGTTTACTGTTTCCTGGTTTGTCAGCCTACAACACCTCCTTTAGATCTTGTGTGTTAATTCCTTCCTATTTAGGTTTCAGCATAAATCTTACTTTCTTATAGAAGTCTTCTCTGGTCACTCAATACGATGTAGCTCTGCAGCCACATAATATCACATTGCCCTGTTTATTTCCTGTATAATAGTTGTTGCTGCTTACAATCATTTTGTTTGTTTGTTGTCTATTTTGGCCAGAGAATAATATTCATAGAATTAGGACCTGCTTTTCCTTGTTTATAGCTATATTCAAAGGCTCATATTGAGCCCTTAAATGAATAAATGGAATATTGAAAGATGTATGGTGAGTGCATTCAGTGCATGAGAGATTGGAAAAAATAAAGCAGCGTAGAGCCAATGAATGAATATAAGAGGTAATAATAAGTATTTATCATTTATTATTTAGTTGTCAAAAACATACTAGGCACTGGGGAACACATTCATGTAAAATACATTCTCTAGCTGTGGGGATGAATTTAAAAGAGGCAAGACTAGAGGCAGTTGTGAGGATTTTGTAATAATCCACATGAGAAATCACGGTTACTATAGTTGGGATGAATGAAAATGAATCAGTTCCAAAAAGAGTGGAAAGGAGGAAGAATTAAGCAAACTTGACTTGTTTGCAGTAAAAAGGATTAATAAAATTTAGGTAACTAGATAGATAGAGATGCTATTGTAGATGTATTTTATACGGGAAGGAAAGGAGTTTAGCTTTAAATTGGAGACATTTGTAGACTATTTAGCTGAAGATACCTGGTAGTCAATTGGGTATCTTGGTTTCCTACTCAGCTGGAAAAACTCAGCCACAAGCAGAATGAAAGCTATTTATATGTAGATGATAAAACCATGGAATTTAATGAATGCCTTTTTGAAATAACTACAAAAATGTGTATTTCTATAATACAGGTAGAAGAAACTAGTAGGAAGGATATTTGAAGAATAAGCTAAAACAGATTAAAAGAGTATATAGTACTGCATAAGTCATGGCAAAGGAGGTTTTTTTTCTTCTTTTTTTTTTAATAGAGAAAACAACATTGTGGAAAACTTGTAAGACGTTAAGATAAAAACTGGTGACTCATGAAAGAGCAATGTCTCTTAAATGATGAAAGTTTTAGGCACTCCTGAAAAGTTGAAATCTTTGTAAAAGAAGTCAAGTTAGGGAGAGAGCAGGGTAGATAGAGTAACCTGTGAGGTGAAGGAAAGATTGAAGAAAAACACTGAGAGTAAATAAAAAACTAAATAAGGGAAAATTGAATAGATCACCCACCATAATATGGATAATAGAGGGTAAGAGTATTTGGGGATTTTATACTATGATTTCTATTCCTAAAATTTTTTATAAAATGCATATGATAAACAAAAAATGGAAACAGTTAACAAGTTACCTCAGTATATGAAGAAGAAGGAAGAGCCACTTTGAAGTTGGTACTGGCAGGTATCTCTGTCTTGGTTACTTTTCTCTGGTTGCTGGGACAAAACACCTGACACCCAAAGTGAAGCAAGGAAAGGTTTATTTAGCTTATAGTTTCTGGAGATTTCAGTCCATAATCAGCTGGTTCCAAGGCAGGTTGGCATGGCACGGGGCAACTCTTCAAGGCAGGAGCCAAAGCAAAAGAGCAAAACAAACCTCTTCTCCCTTATGTTGTACCCTGGCCACCACCCCACCTCAGGGTGGGTTTAAACTCACAAAATCACCCTGCCTTCCTTTGCACAGGATGAGGATATTTGAAAATAATCTTGTCTCCCTGCTGAGTCTCTCAGTTAAACTTCTAAACTTCTGAAGTTGACACAGTATATCAAGCATAACAATCTCAAAGCAGAAAATTCATGTGTGGCTTCTCAAAACTTTAGAGAGAGTGAAAAATGTCACCACTTTTCTCTTGACACTGAGGTTTTGAGGTGTGGCAAAATTAGCACCCTAATTGGGGAAAGCTGGAAAGATAGTGATGCCCTCACTGTATATGAATGGTTTCAACAAAGGCAAAAAGGTGGATGGAATTTGTGAAGAGATTAAGAATTTAGAGGAATTCGCATACAATGAGTTATCCTAAAATAACAACAGAATCGGTCATATTTTTCTTAACAAAATTACTAGAAGGCTTTAGTGTTCCATTTTCCATTACTGGTATCTAATTTCTACCTATGACTCTTAATTCTGTATCATTTTAATCAGTTTACACAAATTTCCGTGAAAGTAGTTGGAAGGGCAAACATTTTAGACCATTGTTCATGTGTATTCAGTATTTGACTCTTAAAGATACTCAGTGATAAGCGTTAAGATTTCAGGACCTGTAGTAATTAGGAGTAGAAACCAAGGAGTGACTATGGCTTTACAATATTTCAAAGGAAAAAAACCCTGATATTGTTAGCATTTTTTAAAAGGGTATTTCTACATACTTCTTTTTAAGGTTAAAAGTTAGAAAGTAAAATTAATACCATTGTATAAAAAATGACATCCTTTTTATCCATTTGTCAGTTGATGGGCATTTGAACTGTTTCCAAGATTTAGCTATTACAAACTGTGCCACTATAAACATGGTGCACATATATTGCTGTAGTATCTTTTGAGAAGATACCAAGAAGGGTAGCGGGGTCAATTGGAACCTTTAATCCTAGTTTTTTGAGAAATCTCCATCCTAATTTCCACCATAAAGAAGGATAAACTCAAGGCATTTATAGCTAAATGGATAGACCTTGAGACCATACTGGTAAGTGATATGTATCAGTCGCATATGTGTAAATATCATATTGTGTCTCTGGTGTGAGAAACTGAAAGTATAAATAGAAACCAAAATATATAATAGGTATTGTGAAATAAGTAAATGTTCAAAGGGAAAGGGGAATGGAGGGAGTGGGAGGGAAAGGAAAACATTGAGAAAAAAAGGATAAATGGAAATAAAGCTTCAAAAATAAGGAGGGGGGACAGTTTAAAGAGGGGAGGAGAATGGAAAAAAAGAGGAATTAAGATATATCATGTACAGGTATAAATTCCCTATGGTGAATGTGATCATTATGCATATTTAAATTCTACCAATAAACTTAATTATTTTAATTAATAAAATTAGTACCATCATTTCCACTTAAGAGTAAACAAATTAGGTTAAATATAACATTTATTATATATAGTCAGTGGAGCAAGAAATATGTTGCATAGACTTCTTAGTGCTGTTTCTAAAAATAACTTATAGGTTATATAGCTTAAAATTGATGTTTAAAGAAATTCAAATCAGGAATAAGTGACTATTAATGATCAAAATCTGTTTTTAAATTTAAGGATCATCAATGGGAAGCAGTCACTGTGCCTGAGGAAAAAGTACAAATGTACAGTGTTGAAGGTACTAAAATCGTGTTTTATAATTATCTCTTGATTCTTATATGGAATAGAAATTGCATATTCTCTGGGATAAGAACATAGACTGATGAAAACAAAGTCAACATTTTCAGATTTTAGTATTTATCACTATATCAAATTCCCTACCTATACTTTTCTCTAATCTCCCAGTTCTCTCCATTTAGTCTAAAACCAGTGATCAGTCTGACCACTTTCTGGTCAGTATTTTTAAGGCTGTTGCATATCTATCTCATTTTCTTAATTAAATCCAAATATCTAGTTTCCCGATTTCTGTAAGTAGAATTGTATGACACTACTGTACAAAATCATAATTTGGCAGAGAGGTACCATTACAAATTAAGATATTAATTACAAATTAAGATATTACAAATTAAGATATTTTAATTATTTCAGTGGACATTAAAATATCTCATTTTGGTTTTTATCTGCATTTTCCTGGTGACCAGTGATGTTGGGCACCTTCCATATGCTTATTGGACATTCATATATCTTCTTTTGTGAAATAACTAACTTTTTTCAGTTTTATTGATTGAACTTTTTATTATTGACTACCAGGAGTTCTTTTGTATCCTGGATATCAATCCTTTGACTGATATACTTTGTATTTTCTTCCAGTCTGTATCTTAGCTTATTCATTTCTTAATGGTGTCCTTGGTGACACCATTAAGTCTACTTGAACAATGTTTTACGATAATGGCTTTCTATAACCTAAGAAATCTTTGCCTATTTTCTGTGTCACAGAGAGTTCTTCTGGTTTTCTATAAACACTTCTGGTCTTATTTGTAGTAATATGATAAATCTCAATGAATTTTTGGTTATGGGATTATGCAGGAATTGAAGTTCTTTTTTATATGGCTGTGCAGTTATTCCAAGATTATTTGCTGAAATAACTTTCCTTTCTCCATCGGATTTCTTTGGTTCCTTTGTTGAAAATCATATGACTAGGTAAGAATGGGCCTTTTTCTTGGTACCCTGATCTGTTACTTTGAGCTGTTTGCCTTTTTTTATGCCAGTACCAGTTTAGTGAACTTTAATGGTTACTCATGCAATCAACTACTGTAACTATTCCAAGATTGTTTTGGAAAGTGTAGGCCTTTTGAATAATTGCATTTATTTTAGAATGTTTTTATCAATCACTCCAAAAAGCTTATAGAATTTATGATTGAGTTACATATCAGCATGGGGAAAATAACATGTTAACAGTGTTTCAGTATATATATGTCCCCATTTAGACAGTTTTTCATATTTGCCCTCTTTTAACTTGTTTTATAATAAATTTCATAGAACTTCCTTAAATCATTCGTTTCTTCCTATTTTTGTCTTTTTTAGATACAATAGTTATTTTAAAGACCATGTATTAACTGTAGCCCTTGAATCATCTTTGGATCATCTTCTAAGGTCCATTGTTTTCTTTCTCAGCCATTCATACATTTTTTTCTTGGCAGGTCAGTAATTTTATGTTAAAGCATTTCATATATAAAACAAATAGAGGATCCAGATGGTTCTTTCATTTGCAAGGGTTTGTCTTTTTAGGGTGAAGAACTGATACACATTCAATCATGGATGCTAGTCTATCTTGGCACTCATTTTAGTAGGTTTACTCTCTATCTTGTTTGCCTGTGTTCCTCGGGTGTGGTCACTCCAGTCTGCTGATTATGAACTGGGTTTCTGTCTTACAAACTTGAAAGAGACTGTGAAAGATACAGTTATCCCTTTAAAGGATCCCAACCCTGACCTGCAGCCTCTCATTCCACTCAATCTCCCTCAGTGTGTTGAGGGAGAAATTGAGCTTGTGCCTCATGCTGGCCCCCAGACAGCATTTTCTAAATCTGTGATATCGATGGGGCATTAACTCTGCCTTTTTTTAAAAAAATTATTAGATATATAATAACTATACATATTTATGAGATACACTGGTATTCCTACACATGTACACAGTGGATGTCCTACCTAGACCAATTGGGCAAGAGAATTCTTGCTTTTGGGAGTCTAGCCATCTCCTTGTGCTGCCTCAATACAGAGAAAAAATCATTCATGCCTTTAAAGTCTCTTAAGTTTTCTATTTGTTATTCCATGCCTTACTGATCTGTGAAATACTCACTGGTTTGTCTTTATTCTAGCAGTTTCTTGCCATAGGGCTATTCATAGTTACAAGTGGCATGATGGTGCACATTAGTAATCCCAGCATTATAGGAGGCTGAGGTAGGAAGATCGCAAGTTCAAATCCAACCTCAGCAATTTAGCAATTTAATGAGACGCTGTCTCAAAATAAAAAAATGGAAAGAGAGTTGTAGCTCAGTGCAAAGGCATATTGGTTGTTACGGTTTGTATATAGGTAGCCCCCCACAAGCTTGATGTAGTCATGGAAGCAGCTGAATCTAGTGTTTGTGATTGACTCATTGTCTAGTGCTGGGATTGATTGTGTAAGTCCCGTACCCGCCCAGGGGTGGACCCAACATAAAAAGTAAGGTCAGAAAGGAGATGTATTTTTCCCCTTTTTGTGAGGTTTGCTCTTGCCACTTGCAGCCGCCATGAACGGCTGCCCCTCAGCCACGCCACCCTGCCTTGGAGCCAGCTAAGTATGGACTGAAAGCCCCAAAACTATAAGAAATAAACCTCTCCTTCCTTCACTTTGGGCGTCAGGTATTTTGTCTCAACAAGGAGAAAAAAGTAACTAAGACATTGGTGAGTTGCTTTAATCCCACCTACTTAAGAGACTGAGGCAGGAGGATAACAAACACAAGGCCAACCTGGACAACTTAATCAGGCTGTCTCAAAAAAAAATCTTTTTAAAAAGGCTAGGAATGTAGTTCTGGCAGAGGAACAAGCGTAAGTCCCTGTGTTCAATCCCTAGTGCCACCAAACAGATCTGATTATTATTAGTATTTTCTAGCTGGAGAGTGACCTGCCACAATGTGTTATACCTCACTCAAAAGTAGAAGTTTTCAGCATTCAACTTGGGACTCTAAATGCTACTTACAAGTCTTCTGTGTCCGTAGGGACCTCCTCTTTCTACTTCTCCAAGAGGAACTATTTAAAATTGTAACTATCTTTATTTTTCACCTGTTCCTTTTCTCTCTTTTGCAATGAGATATTTGAGAAAAGCATGAATTGTTAAAGTAAGAATGCCTATAAATTTTGGCTTCTCTGGTCCTGCATTTCCCTATATCTTTGCATCTAGATCATTATTTATAAAACTGTTCTATAAATGGAAAAGGTGTTTTCTACTGTTGTTGAAGAGTGATTTTTTTCTGAGCTCTTCACTCACATTCTCTACATCTATGTTCCATGAGTTCATATCTTACATATTCTTCTTTTCTTTCAGTAGTTTTTTCCCCATCTTTATTGGCACATAAAAGGATTCACATGTTTGCATCTTAAAATGGAAAGCAAGCTTGGATCTTGTATCTTTTTCCATTCATAACCAATTTTGAAAAAAAAATAGGTTTTCCTTTTCCTTTTGTTACTTATTTCTGTTCTTAATCTGTTGTATATCTCTACTCAGTGAAATTGTTCCACTGTCAAGATAATAACTTTTATAATTAAAACCCGTACACATGTGTCAGTCCTTATTTTGATCCTTTCCTCACATTTGACACTGTATTGTTGACATTTTATTTTTAAATATGTTTTTCTGATTCTCAGCTGAACTCTTTAAGTGTAGATGTAATATGAATGTCCTAAACCTATTTGTAGTTAGAATTGGTATAGCAGTACATTTTCAAATATCTAAAAGCCATATCTGAAACTGAACTTACAGTTGTACCCAAAGATCTCATTAATTGCTTTCCATAACAAATGATATGATAATCTGTTAGGTTCTCCAGATATAGCAGTTCTTGACTGTTTTCTTCTCCTCTAAATTAACCAATTTCCATGTTCATTCATTTCAGCCTCTTAATGTCTTTTGAATTTCTTCCCTTCTCTTTTGTTCTGTGTTTGATTAACATGGAATACCCTGTGCAGACCTTTGTATTAGCCCATTTGGTTTTTTTATGTATAAATTTCATAATTCTTTTAAACTGACTTTTCAGGATGAAGAATATTAATAATATACTGGAATCCTATAGAACTACCTTGTTGTGTTTTTTAAAAGTGCTGATCTGCTAATATCTGCAAATGCTTGGATTTTATTGCATGCAAGAGAACGAGAACTCTTCTGGAATCTCAGTAATATTGCTAATAATTAAAAAGCAAAGCAAACTGGGCGTGGCGGCTCACGCCTGTAATCCCAGCACTAGGGAGGCTGAGGCAGGAGGATCGTTGATAGTTCGAGACCAGTCTGGGCTGCAAAGTGAGCTCAAGGTCAGCCTGAATGGCACAGTGAGACCCTGTCTCAAAAAGACAAGGTATGGGGATTTAGCTCAGTGGCCTAAGTGCTTGCCTGGCAAGCGCAAGGTCGTGAGTTAGATCCCCTGTGCCAGAAAAAAAAAAAAAAAAAGCAAGCCTGATTTTAATTCATGCAGTCAGAGCAAATAAACTTAGCAAAGTAGTCAATAAAATATAACAAACATCAATACATTCCTATACAGGTTGTCACAGTGTATGTAGATGCGTCTGTATGCAAACTGGTGCATAGCACTTAGCAAAATCATTAATTTGAAATAATTCTAATGCTGTATACATGCTAGCAGTGAAAGTGGATATTGAATTTAATCTAACTTTACAAGAAGCTACAGAAAAATATCAAGTACATATCAGGATGAACCTATCAATAAAAATATTTATAAAGATTGTAAATGTTTTAACTTTCATCACCAAAACATGAAAAATTATTTGAAAGCCACCTAAATTTTCATCTTGGAAACCTGAAAACATGTTACTTGAACTCATGATTTTTAAAAAAAAGTACTACTACTCTTGAATTAGAAACTGTCACCACTACCTAAGTTAATAATTTTTAGTTTCATCAAAGGACATTATTGTGAGAATTTCATGACTGTAAATGTCTAAAACCAAATGAAACCAGTTTTCCTGGGCAGGGCTCCTAAGAATCAGAATTTTTCCACAGCCCATATGGATATTTATCCTTTAGGAGAAATGATGAATGGCCTACTGAGCTTTTTCAGTTACAAAGTTTCCTATTTTGTATGATCCTTCTCCATCAGAGTGCTTTCCACCTGCACAAAAGTATACTCTGGAGGCAGGTGTGGAAACTTCTTAAGCAACAGTAGGAACCATCTTAGAGATATGGTGACCTTGGTGCTGGACCTTTAGTCCATAACATAGGCAACTTAGTTGGGTGCCAGGTAAATTTTTGGCAACTTTTCTGGGGGATAACATGTGAATACTTCTTATAAACTGGTACTTAACAGTATTTGCTTTTTACTGGATTGATAAAATCATTGGGGATTAGGAATATATCATTCTTACTTCACATTTTCTTTACACTTAATTTTTTATCAAATGTTATTTACTATCGATATATGACCACTTTAGATTTAATAGAAATGTTTGATAAACTGCTTATGCTTAGAAATAACACAATTGTATTGAATTAAAGTTACTGTCTTTTTTGCCTTTTTTTTTATTTTAAAGAGAATAAAACCACACAAAACAAAACACAGTAAAACAGAACAAAGCAGATCAGAACAGAACAATGCAAGCAACAACACAGGGACTTCAAAACAAGATAACAGAAAATCAACAGTGACTACCATAGTGTCTATTTTCTTCAAAATAGTTGTTCATACCTTCACACACAATAAATTCAAACAAAACAAAATAGTATAAAATGAATCAAAATAAAAGGATGAAAGCATTACAGGCCTTCAAAACCAGACAATAGGAATTCAGCAATGGCTACCATAATGTCTCGTTTTCTTCAAAATAGCTGTCCATACCTTCTCATATATTGACATCAAATAATAGAAAACAGACTAAAACAATTCAAATCAAAGAATAAAAGCATTATTGGACTTTTTTGCCTTTTTTAAAATTAAAA
>RJWT010003370.1:0-36700 GCA_004365215.1 Cuniculus paca | reverse complement strand
GTTTCTTTTCTCTAACAGCTTTTAATATTCTGTTCTTGAGTTGAATTTCTGGGATCTTGATTATTATATGTCTGGGTGTAGATTTGTTTTGGTTATGGCTAGCTGGAGTTCTATATGCCTCACTTATTTGAATGTCATATTCTTTTCTTATGCTTGGGAAGTTTTCATGAATTATATCTGTAAATAAGGTCCTGATGTCTGTCTTCAGTTTCTTTCAAGTGGTTGTGCCAGCTTTCAATGGAGTTTTTAATTTCTTGGATATCTCTTTGAATCTGTTTCATGCATTCTAAATCTCTCTTATATTGTTCATTTATGGTTTCCCTCATTTTCCTATGCTCCTCTATTTTTTTTAATCTGTGTCTTCTTTAGAGATGCTTAGTAATTCTTTTATTATGTTTTTCATTTCTTCTTTTACCAGGGATAGAATTTCTGTTCTAATTTCTCTTAAAGCTTCATGAAGTTGTTTCTTTACTTCAGTTGACATCACTTTAGACATTTCAGGTGTGCAACTCTCGATCTCCTCTGTGTTTACCTCTCCTGGACTTGCGCTGCTTGGGTTGGATGCCAGAGATTGCCCTCTCCCTCTTCATCTTGGCATATTCCTGATTTCTTCCATACACATGGGTAGTGTGGTCTCAGGTATCCCAGCACTGCCCACAACTTCTCCAAAGTGAGACTGTTTGGCTTTTCTGGCCAGTGCTGGCTATGGGCATCTGATGGTAGGCACCTGTGCCTCTACACTGTACCAGCCCACAAGGGCCCCCGGGAGTTTGCACAGGAGCGGAACTCGGTCCAAACAACTTGCGCAGGTCTACCCACAACCTGGAGCTGCTGGAAGGCTGTTTGGTTTTCTAGCCAGTGCTGGCTATGGGTATCTGATAGTGGGCTCCTGTGCCTCTGCACTGAGCTGGGTACCTCGGTTTGCACGGGAGTGTAAACTGGCCAGGGTCTACAGATCTAAGCTGGGTAGGAACCTACTTGATGTTGTCTGGAACACACAGGGGGACTCGGTCCAAGCAATTTCTGCAGGTCCACCCACAACCTGGACCTGCCAGAATAAGCCCAGCAGCAGTCCTGGCCTTGGGCTGTATCCTGTCGGACTCCAAAATGGTTCCCGGCCAATTGCTTTCTCCCGTGGGGGGGATGGAGTCCCCTTCACTCACCACCAGCCAGTGCACATCTCCACATCTGCCACTCTCTTCCACCACCACGCCTCCTCTGAGTCCTGGGTTCAACGCAACTGTGACCACGACCATGACCGCACTTCCCCAGGCTCAACAGCTCTTCTGGCAGGTTGAGTTTGGCTCCAGGATAAGGCACTGCCAGCCACCACCTTATTCTTTGTTTAAATTCTTTTTCTCTTTGTGGGCTTCAATTCATACTTTAGATTCTCCCTGGGTCCAGGGGACCCACTTCCTTCCTTCTTGTCCTCCCCATGATCCAACATCTGAACTGTTTCTCTCAGAGAGACTGTTTACTCTGCTGCTTACTGTTCTGACATCTTTCCGGAAGTTTTTTTTTTTTTAAAGCAATTCATTTCCTCAAGAATTGTTTGCACATCTTAGCCTTCTGAAGCAAGGAAACAAGCAGTCAGAGAAAGTGAGCCAAGGGCAAATGTATGAATGAATGGACTCATACAGACAGAAGATGGCAACAGCCTGATACAACAGAGTTTAAGCTGATTTTGACAGAGTTGTTGTTCTGGTTCACTCGATGACCTGTAATGCCACCTTAGGTTGTACTACCAGTGCCAGACCCTTTGTTTGCAAGGGATAAGCAGTGGTCTACAGAGGAGCTAGGAAGATAATGTAAATGGTAACAAATAAGACAATATATTAAACTCTCTGGAGTTGCATGAGGAGCAATGCCTTCCAGCATTAACAACTAACTGCCCAAGTATAAAATTTATTAAGAATTGTGTGCAAAACTTCAGGACATTAAGAACAATTTTTAATTCTCTTGCACTGAGATAAATTAGGCCCTTCTGTAACATTAGTTGCTCTACTTGGAAATGCAAAGGGAGAAGCTTTCCAGTGCTCATAACACTGAGTGTGAGTGCAGGAGGCATTGGGGGCTCCCAGGCTCTTTGTTCAAAAAGCCACGAGAAGGTTGTAGGCATAGTGAGCAGCCACTCTGGTGGTGACACTGTCCCAAAGTGAAGCAAATCTGCAGGCATGACTTTTCTGAACAGTTGACATAGTACTTATAAGAGAAGCCATGCAGGTACATGTTGATAATCAGAAGCCAGAGGTGGAGCAACCTGGGCAAGCCACCTAGAACAGTTACCCACCAAAGTAATCCTTTCAAGGACATTCCCACCCAGCCCTTTGATGACAGAACAGTGCAAGCCCTTTGATGACAGAACAGTGCAAGAGACCAAGATAGTCACATTCTTCCAAGAGAAGTATTGGTTAGAAAGGCAGCATTCGAGAGACTCATTTAAGAGTCAAGGTAGATAAAAACTGCCAGACCACTAAACTATCCTGCCAAGTCAGAAATATGTTTAACAGGCACAGCTTGGAGTGCTGAGTAAAAATCAGAGTCTGCAAAACTAAGTGGATGGTAGGCTGAAGGAAAGAGAAAGCAAAGGATGCATGAAAGTATGCAGAAGCATGCCAAAACCTTGCTGAAGGGAGGGCAGCAGAGCTGTATCTCTACCTCGTGAGGGCTTTACTGGCTAGTTCTGGGCAAGATTTCCTCTCGCTTTCTCAGAGCAGACGGATGTACAGTGTTTAGAATAGGGGACCCTGTTGTACTGAGAAATGGAGAGCTGATGGATGGCTACTGAATAGGAGACTGGGTGTACCATTCTGTAATCCCTATTTCTACACCAATGGCAGGTCTCGATAGACCATGTTTGGGGTTTGCATGCAAAAGCAGTAGAGCTCTGGGAAAAGTGGAATCGTGAGGTTGGTGGGCAAGGAGGCTCTTTAAATTCCAGTTCTTAAATACTGGACAGCAAGTAATAACTTGGTCTCTGTCCTTTAGTGAAGAAATAGAATGCTTATTTTCTTTTCTATGTCCACCTCCTCCAAAACGTTTAACCAATTTCTGTGAAGGATATGGCACTGCTGACCCCACCCTGATCAGCCTCCTGGATGGTTCTATCTTCAGTGCTGCACAGCTGCTCTGAAATGTTCACACCAACCATCATTGAATAACACCTACCATAGCTGGTCATGGATTTTTATCCTGATCAGATGGTCAAAATGCAAAGTGCGGTCTGTTGCTTCAGCTGTGGAGTAGTTCTTGTTCATTCACATCTTTGCTCTTCTCATTATCCTCAGTGGGGCAGAAATGAGCCAAAGTTTGCAGGAAGTCAAGTAAGTTTACGTGGTCTCCTCCCTCAGGAAAGATTTTGATGATCTACTCCCACAATGGGTTGATGGCAAGTTCTGGAATCTGTTAGAAATCTTTCTGGCCGAGTTCCACTGACTTCTTTGCCCAGGCTGGCGAATCAGCTGTAGACAAGCAATCTGAGGAAAAGCCAGTCACCTTGATGATCTCCTCAAGTTCTTCATCCTGCAGTAAAGTGGAGGCCTGAGACTCCATTACTGTGCTGGGAGCTCCTTTAGGAGTGGCAGCACCTGAAGTGATGGTGGAGGAGGGAAGGAAAAGAAAGGACTAGCGGGTCAAGAAGGGACAAGACAGCGTGAAGGGAAGCAGGGGCAGTATGCCCAGTCAGCATATTTTTGTGCATTGACATTGGTGGTTCTCTCTCTGGCTCCTGATTAGAATCACTTGGAAAACTTTTTAAAAACACTGAAGCCTGGAATCTACACCTCAGAAGCTATTTTGATTTTTAAATTATTTAGCTGATCTTTTATTAATTCCTCAGGTAATTTGGGCAGTCATACGATGCCCTTGAGAAGGGTGAAAGTAGTTCTCAATAGCTCAGCTCCAAAAGACTTGCAAATTAGTACTGCCCAATAGGCTTGGGGAAAGGTCCTTGAGGTTGGAGGTGGCGAAGTAAGCTGTTCACCATACGGGTTTCCACGACACACAGCTAATCTGTTTCCAGTCTTCTGCACAGTATGAGCATCTTCGGCCTTGGCTCACTGCAGTCTGCCCTCCGTAGTAGAAACTAGGCATTTCTACTCTTCTGAAGGTCATGGTAGGGGTTGGTCAGCAGCATATGTATATGGAGGAGCTCGCCCCTGGCTGCTGAATTCATTTTCAAATGCCTATTTCAGACATGTTGCTTAAAGGAAGAGCCAGGTCAAATCTATTATAAAAAGTGTTTAATTTCAAACTTTGCGTCAGGGAGAAAGCCCACGATCAGACCTTCTTTTACTGCAAGACAGGGTCCCAGGAAGTTGCTAACTTGCCCAGGCAGGGATCAAACTTGAGCTCTTCCTACATCAGCCTCAGAGTGTGCTGGGATTACAGACTTGCACCACACCAGCTATGAAGCAGTTTTAAACTTGGTATTCTTTGGAAATATTAAATAGCATATTCTTAGTTGACAAAGCAACATACATTTCAGCATTTTAAAAACACTAATCTGAGCTTCTCATTGTGAAATCCCTAGTTTCTACTACAGTGACTGGGATGTACTTTACAGCATGCCTGTGACTGCATAGGGCCTAATGAGCACCCACAAGTGGGAAGGAAGTCTAAGGAGGAGGCTGCAGAGAGCCTAGGTTTGTGAAGAGGTGGCTTCTCAAAGGAAAACTTCAGTTAAAAGACATGAGATGGTACATCTGGTTATGGCCAGCTTCTGCCCAGTGAACACTCTAATAGAACCTGACCTAGTAAACTCTAGGTAGTTCTATACTTGGGGGTAGATTAAAGAGACAAAATTAAAATACTGGTCAATAATGCATAAGATGGCGGTGGGTCAGTGATTGAAAATTAAGGTCCTTCCATAGAATGGCTGAAACACTGATTGACTTTATACTTTCAGTCAGCTCTTCACATTATAAATGCTGAGAAAGCCACTAAAAACTTACAACTAGAATATATAACAACTAAACCAGACAAAGGGGAAAAAAAAACTATTTCAAACAACCAATTTGAAAGCAGAGACAAGGTGGTGGTGAGGGACAGTATCAAAAATCTCACCATTTGATAGACATAAGTTATCAGATTGGCTAGTAAAACCACCACCACCACCAAAAAGAGGTTAACAGATTGGATGTAACTGTAAATCTCTATTCACAAGAGACTCTTGTAAAATAGGACATGGAACGATTAAAGATAAGACAACAGAAAATATACTGAGGGTTTGGTTTGTACTAAAGATAATAAACGACTGGCTCCTTTTCCCAGAGGAACTGCTACCAAAAATCAAGCCCAAAGAATAAAAACATCACCCAAATCCTTTGAGAATCTGAAGAGAATGATGCTTACCATATACCAGAAGGGAGGGTAGGGCGCGAGATGGCTGTTCTTGCGGGTTAGGGCACAGTCAGTGAACTCACTGCCATCAGTGGGACCCTGTAAGTGCCGCTGGAAGCTCTGCTGCAGTGGGCAGGGCTGGTCTGCACTTCAGAACTGTGCTTCCCCCAGGTGCTGCTGCTTCCCAGAGGTCCAAAGGTGAAGCTCAGCACTGCTTGGGGAGTGGACAGGTGAGTGCCTGGAGGCCATTACCTTCTCCTTGTTAAGTTCAGTGGCAGGGACAGCACAGAACTTGGCTTTGGCCTTTCACCAAAAAAACCACCAAAGAAGCTGGCATTGTAAAGGAACAGGAGCTCCCAGGCCAAAATATTGAGCTACCACTTGAGGAATGTGATCTCTAACCAAAGAGACAGCAACTAGACACAGCACCATCCAAACCAAGAATTTAAAATAATGCAATACAAATAGACAAGGAAATCTCAGCAATTTGAAACAAGAATAAGAATCAAGTGGTTCATGAAAAACAAAACAAAACAAAAGAATCAAGTACAAATACTAAGTGTGAAAAATACAAGGACTGGGATAGAGGAACAAAGACAGGTCAAAAACAGTGAATGAGTCAGAGCATCACACTGAGGGTCTGTACCAAAAGGAAGTCAGAATGAGTGGTAGGTATTTGCATACACACACAGAGCAGTGCAGTTCAGGGACACAGAAGTGCCAGTGTCTGAACAATGTGAGTCCCAGAAAGAAAGGTAGAAAGGTAAAGGAAATAGTTGAAAAAATAATGAGAATAAATGTCCCAGAATTTAAGGATTCATAGACTGAAGAGTAGGGAAAATGTGCAACTTATTTATTTATTTATTTATTTACTTATTGTTTTTTGAGACAAGGTCTTACTACGTAGTTCAGGCTGGCCTTGTACTATGTAGCCTATGCTAGCCTTGAACTCACAGTGATCCTTCTGCCTCAGCCTCCTAAATGCTAGAATTACCCCCATGAACCACCATGCATGGCAAAAATGTGCATTTTAATGAAAGACATTTAAAACTTAACATAAAATTTCTGAAAGCTCCCAGAAGGAAATAATAGCTCAGTAACAAATGAACAAGCATCAGATTGACAGTGGACTTTGTAACAGTATCCTTAGGTGAAATGTTTTCAATGTGATGAAGGGAAGAATTTTGACCTCAAAGTGAATCAGGACAAACTAATTTCCACTTGTGAATAGTAATATTCTCAAGGAAATGATGCCTCAGAAACTCTTCTATGGGACTTCGTGGCTCAACAGTAGCATGTCTAACCCCAGAAACTCTTCTATATAACACTCATTTAGAAAATATTCTTAAAGAAGTGGTCAAATAAGAAAATGAACTTAGACATGGGAAGTAACTGAGCAAATACTTTCACACTTTGTAGTCTGAAACAGCTAGAACTACAGATAGGAAACAGGTGGGGGGAGGGAAGAGGAGGAGAGGAGGGGGAAAGTGGAGGGGGGAGGGGGAAAAACCTACAGTATGTTAATATTTCAGAACCAAAACTATAAAATGTATCAATAAAAGAAGGGTGTTAAGACCAAAGGAACATAACATTATAACAGTCTTACCAGGAAGATTTAGATGGGAAGTTAAAGAAATCAATAAGGAAAAACAAACATGTTTAGTATTAAAACAGCAATATGAATAAAAAGGAGATTACTTTTTAGTAGAAAATTTGCTATTCAAAGAGAAGAGAAAAATTATCCCAAAAAGGTAAGTAGAAACTGAAATAACTGCAGAAATAAGTTCCACTGGCAGTCATTAAAATGAATATAAACATCTTCAACTTAACCCATCTCTCCCACCTTCCTTCTCATCTCACTTGCCCACCTCCACCAAGACACTGGCATTTCAGCAGATAAATGCCTGGATCCCACAGAGGCTCACGGGGAGGGTGCCCAGGTGGGGCAGCCACAGCCCAGCAGCAGAGCAACTGGGGCAGTGGATGGCTAAACCAGTTGGGAGGAGAGTGACTTCACTATGCAAATAAATTCACTGGCTGAGAAAAGAAATGAGTACATAAAGAGGATAATGAAGCCAGTTTTCTAACTTTTCAAGAAAGGACTGATGTGTGAGGTGAGATATAAATATGCAATGAATATTTAATTTTTAGACATCACACTACAAGATACATTGCCCTTCATTGCCCTTAAAATGCTCCCTCTCACTTGAACACACCACATCATTCTTTCTTTCTGAGACAGGGTCTTGTAATGTAGTTTAGGTTAGTTTTAAACTCACTATGTAGTCTAGGTTGGCCTTGAACTCACAGTGACCCTCCTGCCTCAGTCTCCAGAGGGCTGAGATCACAGCTGCGAGCCACCATGCCAGGCCTTTACAGCTTTCCGAAGCAGTTGTGGAAGTCTTCTCTTAGGACTTTATAGGGTGTGAATGCTGCTATGAGTGCCATTCAGAGAAAGGCAGCTCAAAAAAATGTGGTGCATCCTCATCACCTTACTCACTGGATGTGACTCCTGGCTCCTCCTCAAAGTCAAAATGATCATTAAAAGTAAACAATTTGAATAAACTGTTTATTCAAAAGGCAGCCACGAGAGTGCAACTGAAGACACGAAATAGAATTTCCAGAACTACTTCAGAAAGTGGCAAGAAAGATGGGATAAATGTGTTTGAAGTGAAAGGGGAGCATTTTGAGGGTGGTTAATAGCTATGTGTCTTCTACTGCAATAATGTTTTTGAAAACTTAAACATTCACCATATTAATCACTCCCCATATGATCAAGGGAACAAAATTTGAGTTCAGAAATAAAAGTTTATATTTGCAGTCAATTCATTTTGACAAGTATGCCAAGTCATTTTAATAAAGGAAAGAATAGTTTTTTTTTTTCTCAGAAATTATTATGGGACAAGTGGATATCCACATGCAAAAGAATGAAGTTGAACACCTCAACTCACACAATGGGTAAAAATTAAATAAAAACAGATCATAGACTATATAGAAATATAAAACTATACACATCTTAGAAAATATAGGTACAAATCTCAATTGCTTTTTGGATTAAGCAACGGATTTTTAGGTATTATACCAAAAATCACAAAAGACATATAAATTGCACATCATGGACATTAAAGACTTCTGTGCTTTAGCCAGGCATGGTGGCTCACGCCTGTAATCCCAGCACTCGGGAGGCTGAGACAGGAGGACCATTGTGAGTTCGAGACCAGCCTGGGCTACAAAGTGAGCTCAAGGCCAGTCTGAATGGCATAGGGAGACCCTGTCTCAAAAAGACAAGGGCCGGGGATCTAGCTCAGTGGCCTAAGCACCTGCCCGGCAAGCCCAAGGTCATGAGTTCAATCCTTGGTGCCGCAAAAAAAAAAAAAGACTCGTGCTTTATGGAAGACCATGAACAAAGTGATAAAGCAATTCAAAGAATGCGATGACATTTTTGCAAATCATGTATGTGATAAAGGATTTTTATGTAGAACATATAGCTCATATTTCAGTAATAAAGACAGCCCAATTAAAATGGGTAAAGGATCTTCATAGATATTTTATCAAATAACACATACAAATGGCCAATACACACATGAAAGACATTCAATTTCATTAGTTAGAAGAGAAATGCACATAAACACAAAGGGATACTACTCTGTATCCATTAAGATGGCTATAATAAAAAGGGGAGTAATAATAATGAATGTGGTGAGGATGAGGAAAAACTGAATATCCACACTCTGCTATGACGAATGTAAATGCTGCCATTTTGGAATACAGTGACAGTTTCTTAAATGATTAAACACAGAATTACCATAAACCCAGCAATGCTACTCCTAGGTACACAGCCCAGAGAAATGAAAACTTGTCCACACAAAAACTGTGTATCACTCTTCACAGCATCATCTGACTGTTGCATATCGCTAAAAATTATAAACCCAAATATCCATCAACAATGGGTAAATGTTACTTGGCAATAAAAAAATCAATAGAACATGGATAAAGCTTGAATACATTTTTTAATTAATTAATTAATTAATTAATTTATACCAGGGATCGAACTCATGACCTCACGCTTGCCAGGCAGGCACTTGTGCCACTGAGCTAAATTCCCAGCACCACTTGGAATACATTTTAAATGAAAGAAGCTAGTCACAAAAGATCACATATACTTTCACTTATATGAAATGCTCAGAATAGACAATTACATACAGACAAAGACTAGTGGTTGTATAGGGGTTGGTGGGAAATGATTGCTAACAGGTATAGGGTTTCTTTTTGGGGCAACAAAAATGTTCCAATACTGATTGCAGTAATGGTTATACAACACTATGAATATACAAATGGGTGAATGTATGGTATGAGAACTACTACTTTATAAAGGTGTTACGATTTTTTTTCAAAGAAGTAACTCATTCTTTGAAAGCTAGTCATAAGATATGCTCAGTATAGAGGGCAAGAAAATTGCCACAGAGACCATAGAGAAGTGAGGGATTCTAGAGACAGCTCTGTGAAATCCTTTCTGGCCAGCAGAGTAACAGAAAAGAGGTACTATTACTACAGGCAATCTGGTGATTTCTGAGTCAGATGAGGACAAGTTAATACCAGAAAGGCTCTCTGGGATCCATGGGGGAAACTCTCTTCCTCCTCCTGTGACCAGAGAAGAGAGAGAGGCCCAAGAGTAGAGATCACATCTCAAACATGGAAAAAGAGGCAAACTAGAAAGAATCTTCAGGTGCTGAACTGAAATTAGAGGTGGTATGAACCCACAAAATAAGCTGTTTAAAACAAACAACTACATGTACACACACATGGATGGAGACACACACACATACATATTCAGTTATATGAATATTTCTGCACATTTATCACTGATTGCCCTACCTGCAGAGGGCAAACAAGCCATTTTAGTAGCAATAAATATACTGAGATACTGCTATGAAGAAATGACTAAATCCACGAGTGGGGTATGAAAAGTACAAAAAATCTTGGAATATATTATGAGTGAAAAAGTGTTAAATAAATAAAAGATGGGGCTATATGAGAAGGACACAGCCAGGTAGAAGAGGCTTCTCTTGGTCAAACCTAGGACAATGTAAGTATCAAATAATGAAAGTATCAGATTATAACTTGATAAAATAGGAATCAATGAATCTCTATATAAATGAGTTATTTAAAAAATTCTATAGCAAAAACAATAGGAAAAAGCATTATTAGGCAAATACTAAAGAAGAAAAACTATGAAAGCAATAAAAATAGTACAGAATTCAATTTGGAAAAAATGAATCAAGAAAAGGTAGATATTAGGCCGGGGATAGAGCTCAGCAGCACAAGTGCCTGCCTGGAAAGTGTGAGGTCGTGAGTTTGAACCTTGGCACAAAACACAAAAAACAAGCCAGGCGTGGTGGCTCATGCCTGTAATCCCAGCACTTGGGAGGCTGAGACTGGAGGATCGTTGTGAGTTCGAGACCAGCCTGGGCTACAAAGTGAGCTCAAGGCCAGCCTGAACGGCATAGTGAGACCCTGTCTCAAAAATACAACAGCTGGGGATTTAGCTCAGTGGCCTAAGCACCTCCCTGGCAAGCACGAGGTCATGAGTTCAATCCCCAGTGCCACAAAAAAACAAACAAAAAAAGGTAGATATTATAGATATACCTCAAACAGTCTAAAAACTGAAAGAAATTGCAGTCAAGGAAAGGCGAAACAGATAATTCATGTTAAAATTAGAATCAAGCTGGGTGTGATGGTGCACCCCTGTGACCCCGGCACTTTAGAGGTGGAGGCAGGAGTAATGCCATGAGTTTGAGGCCAGCCTAGCTACATAGTGAGATGCTGTCTCAAAAAAAAAAAAAAAAAAGGAAAGAAACAAGAAACACCAAGAATACACTTTAACATCATTGTGTGTGAACCTGGGAATGCAGTTAAAACACTGCTGAGACAGAAAAAGAGATCTGAAATCATTTTTTTGGAAGCAAGATTTAACAATGAATGAAACAATCATTCAATTCACTAACTTGAAAAATGAACAACGGGAGGAAAAAGAAAACTAGAAAGCCCAAAGTACATAAAATAGAGAAGACTGGCAACACTAAATTACAGTTCTTGAAAGACATTTAAAACCTGAACAGACCAACAAGCATTAAGAAAATTAGAATGGGAAAGACCTAGCTGTATGTGATGGCATGCACCTCTAATCCCAGCACTCTGGCAGGCTGAGGCAAGAGCAGTACAAGTTCAAGTCCAGCCTGGTCAATTTAGTAATTTAGTGAGACACAGTGTCAAAAACAAAATAGGCAGGTGTGGTGGCACAGGCCTAAAATCCTAGCACTCAGGAGGCTGAGGCAGAAGGATCACTGTAAGTTAGAGGTCAGCCTGGATTATACAGCAAGACCCTGTCTCAAAAAAGCTAAACTGAAACAAACCGAACCAAACCAAACCAAATAGACTAGAAATGTAACTTAGTGCTAAGGTCTCACATTTAATCCCCACTACCATTAAACAAACGAATAACAACAAAAAGCCACCACAGAACTAAAAGGTTTCCTTTAGTAGCAGTAAGTGCACCAAATTAGGCATTTCCATGCAGAAATGGCTGATTCTAACACCGTGGCAGGGAAAGTACAAAAAAATCCTGGTGTATTTTGTTTTCAGTGAAAAGTACTCATATGTCTTATGTAAACTATTCCACAAAATGGAAAAGGACTAAAACTTGCTTATCTCTTTTAGAGCAGTGCAACAGTGACGCCAAAACCAAATAAGGAGAATTCAAGAGAAAAAAATTAAATATTTTACTTGTTACTATGGATAAGGAAGCATAACAAAAGCTAAATAAAATATTAGCTAACCAAACCCAACAGAATATATTTTTAATAATCAACAAGGGTTTTTCTAAGGAATTTTTAAAAACTTCAACATCAGAGTGATATACAGCATAAGGAGATAAATACATCACGGTTTTTCATACTTAGAAACTTAAAAAAAAGGTGATCTAAAAGTAGAGGAGAGACTGGGTATAAGGGAGATTTGATTGATGCACGATATATTCATGTATAGATATGTCACAGTGAAACCCATCAATTTGTAGCATTAATGTGTTAATCACAAAAAACTTAGAAAACTAATGAGCTCTGCCTTTATATTAAAAAAGGCAAAAGAATTAAGATAACTATTACATGTTCCCTTAAAAGTATTTGATAAGTTCAACACTTATTTATAATTAAAAGAAAAAAAACAGACCAAGGTTATACAGTTAATGGATTATTGCATATATATGTATAGATACATATGGTATACACATCATGCTCAACGACATCTGAAAAATCTATTAATGTATTTCACTGAAGGAATAAATATAAGAACTTTGTATTATACCTAGAAAAAACCATTTGATAATGCCTCAGCCTCAAGAAAGTGTCACCACACCCACTTTGCCAGGCAGTATTTGGTAATATTCATCTTTTGATGAAGGCTAAACAAGCATCTTTAACTTGATAATGTTTAATGCTGCTTTCCTGAATGGATATACAGGTTTACATTTACTCTTAACTGTATGTAAGGCTTCTTGATTTTCTTACATTACTACCAACACTTGGTATTACCCTCCTTTCCTCCTAATTTTGGTTTTTCAGCCTAGTTTGGCCTCACACTTGCAGCAATCCTCCTGCCTCACCCTCCTGAGTACTGGGATTACGTGCGAATGCCACTACACTCGGCTGGCCAATCTTAAGGTTATAAAATCAGTTTAAAACAAGAACAACCCACCCAACAAAACAAATGAACAACAACAACAAAAAAAACTGCCTGGAATTGAGACACCTGGAAAATAGCAAAGAAAAACCACAACCACAGGAGTCAAGAGTTACCTATAAATCCAAGAGAAACTAAAAACAACACAAAACAGTCTGGAACGCTAATCCTGGGTCCTGGGGAGGTGATCCTGTTTCTGCAAACACAAAGTAAGCCTAGAGAGGGTCACAGGAGAAACACTGGACAGGCAGCACTGGCCCCCAAAAAAGCCCCCAGTAACATAAGCTGCAAATAGAGCATGGGTTTTTACTCGGCAGGGCAGGCTGGAGCTGGAGAAGAGAGAGCATCTACCATACTTGGGAGTGATATAATCTGAAGCCATTTGGAGAAGGGGTTTATTGCTTAAAAATAAGCTACTCCAGTAATCTGAAATCACAGGACTTTACTTCAGGTTCTCTGGGGTGGCTGGGTGGGAGACAGCCATGAGAACCATGGAGTAGGCACAGGATAGTTGTAGACCCTTACGCAGCACTGTGCTCAGGTTGTGAGAGCACCCTAGTGGTGAGGAGCTAGGCCAGTTGTGTGGTTTTCTGAGGGGCTGGGTTTGAAAGTGCTGACATTTAAATCCGACAGCCTGTTTACCCTCTGCACCACCTACTTCCAGCACACAGCTCAGTGTCTGTCTGTTTTTCCCATCTGCCATTGTGATCAGATTCATCTCAACTTGAACAGCTGCCACATCTG
This sequence comes from Cuniculus paca, assembly GCA_004365215.1. Taxonomy (NCBI): domain Eukaryota; kingdom Metazoa; phylum Chordata; class Mammalia; order Rodentia; family Cuniculidae; genus Cuniculus; species Cuniculus paca. The sequence goes on along the minus strand of RJWT010003370.1, from coordinate 22,879 downwards.
GGGTGTATAGACACAGGGACTTCTGGGAAATGGGAGACACCTCATGAGCACACAGACCATAATGCTAGTTGAAGACAGCAGTGACTCGGGCACACAGGACACAAACACTAAATCACTGGAGCAAACATGGCCCTGCGGCAGACAACACACCACTGTCCTTGCCCTGTGGGAAAGGTGGGGCAGCACTCAGTATCCCATAGCACAAGTAGGCATACAAACAAAATAGGCCCTCATTGTGACTCAACCCTGCCCCCCATATCTGGTAGATTCCAATATGGTAGGCCCCAGAAAAGATCGACTCACCCAAATGTATTGTGTTGAAGAATTTTTTGAACTCATTTCTCTTTTTGTTAATTTTTTTTTTTTTGGTCTTGGTTTCCTTTCTTCTTTCTTTGCTATTTTTATCCTTTTTTTCTATTACTTTTAACTAATTTTATTAACCTTATTCTTTAATCAAATTTTTAAAATCTTTTTCATCTTCCTCTTCAAATTTTACTTTTCATTTTCCCCTTCCCCATTCTATTTTTGTTACTATTAAGCTTAGTTGTTGCTTTTAGTAGATGTACTGTATGTTAGTGTTTGGCTTGTATTTGTGTTTGCGTTATTATTACAGATGTCTTTCCTACTGTTGAGAGTGGTATAGTTGTAGTTTTTATTGGTTCTTATGGTATGTCAATAACTTCTTTGTGTTTATTGTTGATCGTTATTGTTAATGGCACAGTTGTTACTTTTAATTTGTTTTTACTGTATCCCAACATCTGGTTTGAATTTGTATCACCAACATTACTGCAGTCTACTTTCTTCTCTCTGAATGGTGCTGGGGATCAAGCCCCCAGAAAAAGGCTGGATGCTAAGAAGACCCTCAAATATTATGCTGAATAGATTGAAGAGGGATATAAACACTAAAACATAACCAAACCCGAGGATACATCACAGGAAGACAAAAGCTAACTAAAACGATCTCCGCAATAGTAATACAATTTTTCTACCCTAACTTATCTTCAAGCCACAGTGCAGACACAATACAAACACGAGAAAGCAAGGCAACAAGATGCCCCAAACCCTTAACTCCCCCAAAATGGATTTCATGGACACTGAGGTAGAAGAAGTTGCAAGCAAAGAATTAAAAAGTCAAATGGTCAAAATGTTTGAGAGATAAAAGAAAAAACTTACAAGCAAATCCATGTTTATCAAGATCAAAGATTTAATTAAAACAAATAAAAATATTTTACCAATGAAATGTTTAATGATTTTAAAGAAGGAACAAACAATAAATTGAGATAAGCAAGACAATATAAGACATGAATGAGCCAGGTGTGGTGGTGCATGCCTGTAATCCCAGGACACGAGACGCTGAGGCAGGAGGATCACTACAAGTTTGAGGCCAGAATGGTCTATATTGTGAGTTCAAGATCAGCCTGGACTACATAGTAAGACTCTGACTCAAAAAAAAAAAAAAAAAAAGAAAGATGACGACATGAATGTCCACTTTGGAGAATAATTAGAAAGTATAAAGAGAAATGATATGAAAGATATTGAGAGATTATATGAAAAACTACACTGATAGCCTAGCACGGTGGTACATGCCTATAATCCCAACACTCAGGAGGTTGAAGCAAGAGGATCCCTCTGAGTTTGACGCCAGTCTGGGCTACACAGTGAGTTCAAGGCCAGCCTGAACTACTATCGAGACTGTCTCAAAAACAACAACAACAAAAACCAAAACCAAGCTAAACAGAAAGCACGGATAGCAGACTTAAGCAATGTGAAGATAGTACGTCAGAAAAAGAAGACAACGTAGATATAGATTACAAACTCAATGGTAACATAATAACAAGAAGACAGTAGGCAACCTGAATCCAACAGCTCTTGAATGACGGAAACAAAACACAACCTCAGAATTACAGGAATAAAGGAAAAATTAGAATATGACTCAAAAAGTATACAAAGTTTATTCACTGAAACCACAGCAGAAAAAATGTTACGAATCTAGGAAAGAATTCAATATTCAAGTAGAGGAGGCCTACAGAATCCCAAATAGTTGTGACTAGAAAAGACCTCTCCACAATGTATCATATAAAATTCCAAAAATTCAATGAAAGGAGAAAATTCTAAAAGCTATTAAAGAAAAACAAGTAACCTATCTAGGCAAGTCCATCAGAACAACTGCAAATATCTCAGCACAAACCTTAAGGGCTAGGAGAACCTGCTGTGATGTTTTTAAAAAATCTAAAATAACTGTCAACCCAGTTTTCAACCCTAGAAAACTATCTTTCAAAATTGACAGTTTTAATCAAGGCTTTCCATGACAAAGAAATCCTAAAGAAATACACAACCACTAAACCAGTACTGCAGAAAATACTAATTGTTGACAGAGAGGCCACTGGTAACAAAGAGCCCACTAGAAAGTATACATCTAACTGGAAAAGTAAACAAAAGGGAAAAATATCAGCGTTAGAAAAATACACAATGGCAGGATTCCATAAACACCTTACAATAATAACTCTGAATGTCAGTGGTCTGATCTCTCCAGTCAAGACACAGACTGGCAGACTAGATCAAAACACAAAATGAAACCAGATACTGCATACAGGGGACACACCTCATTCAAAAGGAGTACACAAACTACAAGTGAAAGAATGGAAAACAATATTCCATTCAACTGCAGACTGAAAACAAGCAAGAATAGCTTTTCAAGACAAAACTGATGAGAAGAGACAAAGATGGCCACTACACATGGGTAAAGGGAACAATTCAACATGAAGAGATAACAACTGTTAAATACCTATGAACTCAAAGTGCTGGAACACCAAAAGTGCTGGACTTTAAAGGACACACAGACACCAATACAATCATATAGGGGACTTCAACACCCCACTATCAGACAGATCAACCAGACAGAAGAAATTCAACAAAGAAACATTAAACTATATAACTAAACAAGTAGACTTAACAGTTAGAATGATTCATACAACAAGATACACATTTTTCTCAGCAGAATACAGAGCTTTTCCCAAAACAGACCATATCTTAGGTCACAAAGCATGCTTAAATAAATACTAAACAATTTAAATAATCCCCTACACATAATCAAATCACAGAGGAATGAATCTAGAAATCAATAGCAAAATCAGTCAAATTCTTTATGAATCAGCAGTTTTGCAATTCTAAATATAGAGTGGATCTCAACATTGCAAGTATCTTCTTGAGCTTAATCCTTTATTAAACAAAAATCTTTTAATTTTAATACAATAAAATTAATTTTGTGTTTACTGTATATTATTTACACTTGGGTATTTTATGTAAGAAGCTTATCTCTGCACTGTGTTCACAACAATATTCTCCTGTATTTCCTATTAATTCTACAATTTTACCTTTTACCTTAGATATCCCTTCCCCTTCCCACCTGGTACTGGGGACCTTAGATATCCCTTCCCCTTCCCACCTGGTACAAGGCTCTTCACACTACATCCCCAGTTCTTTATTTTTCATTTTGAGACACCTTTTTTTTTTTTTTTTTTTTTTTTTTTTTTTTTTTTTTTTTTTTTTTTTTTTTTTTTTTTTTTTTGGGTACTGGGGATTGAACTCATGACCTCACATTTGCCAAGCAGGCACTTACGCCGCTGAGCTAAATCCCCAGCCCCAGAACTCAAATTTGTAATTCTCCTGCCTCAGCCTCCCAAAAGCTGGGATTACAGATGTGCACCAGTTTCAATTATGTGCACCATACTTTCAATTATGTACCTATCAGGTTACTGTTCTTTATAAAAATGCTTGAAATTCTTATAAATTTATTTTGTATCTAACAAACAACTTGAACTGTTTTAATAGTGCATTGATTCTCCTCTTTCCTACATCTAGACATTCATAAACACTTGAAAATGACTTTAAAATAGTGAGTTTTCTCACCTTATCATTTTTTTTTTTTTTGGGTACTGGAGATCGAACACTTGTGCTGCTGAGCTTAATCCCTGCCTCATCTATTTTTTTTCTTATAGTCATGAGAGAACTTCCCATTCTGTTAAGTGTAATGGGACAGTGAACATAGTGAGTGTATTAATTAGGGTAGGGGCTTCGCTACTTTTTTTTTTTTTAAAAGAAGACCAAATAACAATGCCTTAATTTAATGGGAAGTTTTTTCCTTATGTCCAGAAGATAAATAGGTGGCTCTGTCCAGGAGGTGAATGTGCTTCTGGTATGCTGCCCTTCTCATTACCAGTAGAACTGGTTTGCCATGACCACACTCACATTCTAGTCTATAGGAAAGGAGTAGAAGGGAACCACGTCTTCTTTTTGAGGCCTGAATATTATAAATTCACTTCTTCCATTTCATTGGTCAAAATTTAGTCCCATGATCACTCTTATTTGCAGGGCAGCCTGGAAGATACATTTCCTTTTTTTTTTTTTTTTTTTTTTGGTACCAGGAATCAAAGTCAGTACCTTGCACTTGCCAGGCAGGTGCTTATATCAATATGATATGAGCTATATCCCCGGCCCCCTCCATTTCCTTCTTAAGGGAGCAATTGTTAGCTAAAACTCATGGGAAAGGAATTCTGTTAATGAGAAGGAGGAGGAGCAATACTGTTGTACAGTTGTCTTGTTCCTAAAGTGATCATATATAACCATTACCAACTAAAAGAAGGTTTGTAGACTAAGTTGTTTTTTTTTTTTTTTGCAGCACTGGGGATCAAACTCACAACCTCACACTTGCCAAGCAGGCGCTTAGGCCACTGAGCTAAATCCCCAGCCCTTGTCCTTTTGAGACAGGGTCTCACTATGCCATTCAGGCTGGCCTTGAGCTCACTTTGTAGCCCAGGCTGGTCTCAAACTCACAACAATCCACCTGTCTCAGCCTCCCAAGTGCTGGGATTACAGGCGTGAGCCACCACGCCTGGCTAGACTAAGGCTTTATTGTCAATTAAAACATAAAACTCTATGAAGCTTGGCATGGTGGCACATGCATGTAATTCCACTTTGGCAGGCTGAGGCTGGAGGATCACAAGTTTGAACCCAGTCTAGAGGTGAGACCCACTATCAAAATAAAATATAAAGTTGGCTGGGGGAGGGGTGTCTGCTTGAGTCTGCAGCACAGGCCTGGACACGGGCCACAGAGGGGCCTGGGTCTAGGGAGCTGGTGGTTACTAACCAGTTTATAAAGTTTCAGTGGAAAGTGGGTACGGCTCTGATCTTGCACTGCTGCAGATCACCTTGTTTTTTGAGACAGGCTCTCACTATATAGTTCGGGCTGGCATCAAACCCCTGGTGATCCTCCTGCCTCAGCCTCTTAAGTGATGGAATTGAATATGCATCACCATACTTGGCTTTGTTGTAGATCTCTTAGATATGCTTATGTTACAGTGATGCTAAAAGTGACAAATCATTTAGGCCAAATAAAGAACAAGTCGTTTGAAATGACAATTTTACACTTCAGAATTTCTATAGAGAATTCAAGAATATTGATTGCTATTTTTATTGAAACTGTTTGAAAACTGATTATCTGATGGATAAGTTGCTCTCATAATAAAAATAATGAATTTCATCTTCTACAAAAGAACTCCATAAGAATCAAATGATTTTACTGAATGAATTTGCACTTTTGTTTTTTCGTTTTTTAAAATAAATAGGTAAGCAGGAATTAGTGGTAATTGATGCACAACTCTGTGAAAGTAATAGAAGTGACTAAATTGAACATCTTTTTTGTTTTGTTTTGGTTTTTGGTTTTTTTGAGACATGGTCTTTGTTATGGTTTATATATAGGTGCCCCCCCTCAAGCCTCATGTAGTCATGGAAGCGGCTGAATCTAGCATTTGTGATTGATTCATTGTCTAGTGCTGGGATTGACAATGTGAGTTTTGTATACACCCAGGGGTGGAACCAACATACAATGTAAGTTTGAGAAGGAGGCATGTTTTTCTCTTTTTGCCGCAGTTTACTCTTGCCACTTGCAGCTGCCATGAACAGCTGTCCCTCCGCCACACCACCCTGCCTTGGAACCAGCTGAGTATGGACTGAAGGCCCCAAAACTCTAAGAAATAAACCTTCTTTCTTTCACTTTGGGTGTCAGGTATTTTGTCTCAACAATGAGTGAAAAGTAACCCAGACAGTCTTATAATATAATTCAGACTGGCCTTGAACTCACTATGTAGCCTCAAGCTGGCCTTGAACTCATGGTGATAGTATCTCGGTCTCCTGAGTGCTGAGATTACAGGGGTGCACCACTGTGCCTGGCCCCAAACTGAACAACTTTAAAGGGTCTACTCTGTGGTATGTGAATTAGATCCTAATTTAAAAAAAAATAGGACAAAGACTTGAAAAAAAGACAACAATAAAAACAGTTGAGCATGTAGTTCAGTTCAAAGGCCTGGGTGCAATTCCCAGTATTACAAAACAAAAAACAAAACAAAAAATCTCTCTATGATATGCTGCTTCTGTATCTACTGCTATACCATACACTTCTTCTCTTTCTCACTGTAGGGAACTGTATCAATTGATTTTATGACACTGGTAATGACAAAGTGAAGCCCCAGTGAAGAATTCATGATTTTATTGTAGGATAGTATTTAGTCATACTTAGTACTTGATTCAAACCAGGCATAGTAGTATGCCTGTAATCCCAGCTAGTTGGGAAGCTGAGGTAGAAAGATCTTAAGTGCATAGCCACCCTGGAAACCCAAGTAAGACCTTGTCTTAAAAAAAGAGAAAGAGAAAGGGAAAGAGAAAGAGGAAGAGGAAGAGGAAGAAGGGGAAGAATAAGAGGAGGAGGAAGAAGAAGAGGAAGAGGAAGAAGAGGAGGAAGAGGAGGAGAAAAAAAAAAGGAAAGGAAAGGAATAGGACTAGGGATGTAGCCCAGTGGGAGACCACTTACCTAGCAGATTCAATTACCTGTGTGTCTCATACACACACACACACACACACACACACACACACACACACACACTTCAAATATACAGAACTGACTGTGAATATTGGTATTACAGAATCCACAGTGCTGAATTTAGTGAAAATTCTTTGGCTGTGTTACAATAAAAAGCTGACATTTTAAAGCCTACCATATGCCAGGTGTAACAGGGAATACATGGGAATATTATGATATCTACCTTATAGATGAGAAACTGAGGCTGAGAGAAGGTAATATATGCAAACAGTAAGTGAAAGACTAGACTCCAAGGCCTATGATTGTTCTAAGTATTAATACCCCTCAATTAAAATTTTTTCCAACAATCATAACGAAGTATGATAATAAATATGACTAGCACAGAAGAATTAAGTTATAATTGGATAATGCTGTCTTAAAATTTCAACTCAGCAACATAAGGGCTTCTTTCATTCACATGGAAAACCAAAGTCTAAGTTTAATTTAAAAAATCAAAACAAAACAAAAAAAAACCCCAAAAACCCCTGAGACTCATTTACATAAATTCCTTTTACATTAAGACTTTTTGAAAACTCCTTTACAAAATTAGGAATGCCACAAGACAGATAAAAATGGCCTATATAAACCAGGCGTGGTGACACACACCTGTAATCCCAGCACTCAGGAGGCTGAGGCAGGAGGATCACTGCAAGTTTGAGATCAGCAGGGGCTACAAAGTGAGCTCAAGGTCAGCTTGAACTACATAGTGAGACCCTATCTCAAAAAGACCAAAAAAAAAAAAAAAAGTCTGTATGAAATTTAGAGGTATTATTTGTATAATATCAAAACAACTCTAGAGACTAAGGAAAATGCATTTAGTTTTACATTGCTAATTTAAATATGCACTTATATTTACTTGAGAATGGGCATTCATAATCTCCTAAATTAATCTCATTCATAATCTCCTAAATTAAAAACTGTTAAAAGTTGAATTGATACAAGCTTTCTACATCTCAAAAAAATTTGCCTGAAATAAAATACATACATAATTTTTGGTATTTCCAGTTGCTGGTCTTTCAATATACATTAACTAAAAATGGAAAGAAGTTTTTTGGTGAAAAAAGGGGAACTGAGAGATTGCAGTAAAATAGTATGTTTACTTAACCAAATAAAAATCAATTATTTCTTTTCTGAAAATTGTTTTTTTATTTGTAATTTTACTATTTGTTAGGTCATGCCAACAAACAGTAAAATAGAAAAATATATATTTAAGGTTCTCTCAAGACAAAAAGAAAAAGAACTCACCCATGAAATACAAATATACTATTTTATTCTAAGGGAATATTTCTGTGGTTTCTGTAAATGGAAAACCCAAACGCTGTTAAAAACCCGAAACAGAAAAGAATGATTAGATGTTACTTTTTGCTTCTTTGACTTTTTTTTTCTTCCTAGGAAAAAAAAATGTAACTTTATACAATTTTAGTAACAAAAAATGCAAATAATTAGACACAACATCAACAGCTACACTTATAGGAATGACCAATAACTAATCAGTATTTTCTCTTGCAAATTAGTTTAGGGTTCTGGGCAACCTGTGTACTAACATGCAGTTTAAATGCTGATACAGTCATTTATTTGGGTTCTGATTGTTCTCAGTTAAAAGATACAGATTTTTTTTTGTTTGTTTGTTCTGGTATTTTATAACAATTTATCTACTATACTAACAGTATTTGTTTTTCATACAACTACAGGCAGGGAAAATGTTAGTGTTTATACAAACCATAAAATTAGTATAGTGGGACTATTACGCCTGATGTTTCTGGATGGTTTATTGGCAGACTTATCAGACAATCCAATTTTTCCTCCAACTGAACAAGGTCTGGAAGTAAAAAGTTTTCCAGTCAGAAATGACAAACACAGATGGAATTAATCATACAGAATCAGGGCAGATTTACTTCTTTCACACAGTTTTTGGTAACAAAAATTGAGACTCATTACAGGAAAAGGGACAGATCCATCAAGTACACAATGTCAAAAGGCCCACTTTTAAATTTTTTGTAGTTAAATGACTTTCATTTGTTTAAAAAAAAATAGTAACACTTGCCACTCCCACATAAAATATGGGAAATACTGGAAAGTTTTTCAAGCTTAAATTTTTCTAAGATGACTTGTTACTTTTCAATTTAGGTAAGGTCACATTAGCCTCAGCTAAACAGGTTCTGTGACTGGTCAACATTATAAAAGCTTTTTTTTTTTTTTTTTTTTTTTGTCTTTTTGAGACAAAGTTTCACTATGCAGTTCAGACTGGCCTTGAACTCACTTTGTAGCCCAGGCTGGTCTCGAACTTGCAGCAATTTTCTGCCTCAGCCTCCCAAGTGCTGAGATTACAGGTGTGTGCCTCCGTGCCTGGCCATCATAAAAGCTTTGATGCAAATCTTGTGGGGAAGAAACTGAGAATGGAGATGAGGGAGATGAACTGATATGCCACACACGCCTATGACTTGCAATCCTCATAGAACTACTAAAACAGCTAGAGTTTGGAATAATGCTATAAGACCTTTTATGGATAAGCAACAGTCAATGTCTTTCTATGCGCACCCCAGAATTCCTATTTTTCAAGTTTCTTAGGGCAACAAGGTCATCATCCAAATGCTTTACACAGAAACCTACTAAGACCTTTACTACCATAATTTGGGTAACTAAGTAATACTGTGTCTTTGTGGAATCACCCACAAGTTTGCCAGAGTTAAACAACTTCTTTTGAAATGCCAAGGGCCTCCAAAAACTGGTGCAAAAGAAAAATAAAAGGAATCATTTGAAAATAGGAAGCTAATAAAACAATGGGAGAAAAGCTGCCACTGGGGAAAAATTGAAAACAAAAGGAAAGCCCCGATTTCTGTGCGCCAGCTGAGGCTATGAGACAGCAGCAATAAAGGTCTACACCCAAAGAAGTGGGTATTTTAGTGGGTTTTCTACAAACATTTCCAGACTCTTGGGGTCTAATGGGCTCCACAGATTTCTGTGTGCATAATTAGTTTGTGGAATATCATCCCCTTTATCTTAATTTACCCACATCCAGACCCAGAAAGTAAAGGGACACATTGCTACGTTAACAGCAGTGAAGGTCATTTTTCCCTGATGTGAGGGGCCATGGTAAAAGCACCTGTGGCTTCTATCCTTCACATAATTGGCTTGGCAGTGAAAATCAAAATCAAGACCACTTCACTATCTTTTAAGAAAAGTTGAGTAATTTTATTGGGTCTCCAAGTCTGGGTCCCACAGTCCTCACAGGATATTACTCCCAGCTCTGTACTGATTTCACCCCTGACTTTCATGGAGGGCTTGCTCATGTAGCCTACTGTAGCCAAGGTCTCACTCCAAAGCTACCTCTCTAACGTCTAAGGTTACTACGGTAGAGTTTTATACAACAGTTTTCCTTAAAAATATTCCACAATTTGTTATTCCCAAACAAAATAAGATTATGCACCACTCAGAGAAATTGGTTAGTCATTCTGAAGATATCTAAGAACTATTTCACTGCCAAAGAGTATTTCTCAGTTCAAACTCTTTCCTTCAATTTTTGTTTGTACATCCACACTGTGGTTCACGAGTCATCTGTTTCCCATTGTCTCATAATCAAGTCAAGAGGACTTGGACTTATACATCGCTTTCCAGCAGCTGGATGCATTCACAGTTTGGTGCATACCAATGTGTATGAAAATAGGAACTTCACTTCCATCTTAATCTGATAATTCAACATCAGAGTCTTCAGATTTGGCTTTGGCAAGTTCTTCATGTACCTCCCTCACCATGAGAATACGTGTTAACATGGTATCCAGGGTACCAGGGTCTATCGGGAATGTGGAGTACCACATGGGGCTATTCGGGACACAGGAGCGCTCGGGCTGAAGATAAAACACATCATTCCTCTGCTTCACACTTTCAGAACTATCCACAGAAAACAGAAAAAAAGAAAGAAAATTGAGGATCAGAGAGTACAGAAAATATGAACTATTCTTTAATATAATGGCTTTCAACTTCTCCCCACTGTGACTCACAAATAAACAACATAGTCATAGGGTTAAGTAAGTCTTTAAGTGTTCACCTCCAAAGTTATCTTCTGTCATACACTCAAGAAGTCACAATGGATTAGAAGCAAGTATGTTAACACAAAGCAAAGAATAAATCACAAACTTTAGCCCTTGTAGGAACAATGAAAAAGTCAACTCATATATGATTATTATGGCTGAGAACCACATATCCTATGTCCCCGTATCCTAAAAGGAGACTTTCTTTTTTTTGAGACAGGGTCTTGTTATGTAGCGGAGACTGTCTTTAAACTCACTATGTAGCCCAGACTGGACTTGAACTCACAGAGATCCTCCTGCCTCAATCTCCCGAGTGCTGGGATTACAGGTGTGCACCACCGTGCCCAGCAGCCTACAATGAAACCTAAGGGCACTATATACAACTGGGAAAACAGAGTCAGCATATTCCTTCGAGCAAAAAATTCTTTATTTACTATGGGTCACAGAATTTTATAGTCAAAAACTTTCTCTAAGAAAATGACCAAATAAAAATTTTCAGTTCCTTGAAAGTTGTTTTACTATTAAGTTGTTCTAGGTTTGGCAAAACAACTTCTCTTCAGGATTTCTTTACTATATAAATAATAGATCACTATAAATTTAGCTATCACATAAAGGTTGAGTAACACTACTAAAGGTCAAATAGCAGTGATTCTTGCTTTTGAAGAAATTTTTTTTGGCGTTTTTTTATTTTATTGGTACATTTTAGATATACATAATGATCACCTTCATCATAGAGAATTTGTACCTGTACATGATACTTTTTTTTTTCCCATTCCCCTCTCTTTAACCCCTCTTCCCTTCCTTATCTACAAAAGCTTTGTTCCCATTTTTTCTATCTTTTTTTTCTTTTCCCTTCTTTCTGTTCCCCTTCCCTCCTCCCTGGTTCCCCTTCTCATTTGAACATTTTCCTGAAGAAATTTCTTGGAAAAAAAAAATCAAGATAAGGTGATTTGTTTCCTGGTTCAAAATCTAGTCAGGTATGAGAATGAAGAAAAAAAAAAACAAAACTGGAGGGAAATTTGTAAGGTTATAAGCCAGCTACATTTCAGATGATGTTCAACAATTTAAAATCCAACCCATGTTACCTGAGTTTTGAGATACACTGTACCTAGCATGGAGAACAGTCACTTACCATTTTGACAGATAAAACTCGTAAAGTCGAACTGGGCATCTCAGTGGGTTGTCGGTATTCTCTGCCATCTCCACACCCACTGGAACCTCATCATCTTCATTTCGTTTCCTTTTGCCAATAGTTAGTTTATCTTAAGACAGGAAATGATAATCAAAGGATTATTTTAGAAAGGTTTATTATGCTTCAAATCTCAAAAGACTCAATAAGCTTTGCCAGAACTTTGCCAGTCCTCTTTCACTCAGTCACTCACTCAATAAATATTGATTGCGCTCCTGTGGGAGTATTGAACATTATTCTAAGTGCTATACCTATAGCACTAAACAAAATAAAGTCTTGTATTGTGAGAAAAGGCACACTGCTTCAGAAAAATTCTCAGGAGTTAATCATTTGATAAAAGAACAAACCCTTTTTCACTAAAAGATTTCTGTAGAGGCCAGGAGTTATTAGAAATAAGTCAGTATGAAAACATGGAAAGCAGCCTGTTTCTTTCCAACTTTTCCATTCAATCTTTAAAAAAACATTAGGCGAACTTGTGAATCAAAGGAATAAAGTTTTCTTCTGCTTTGTAACTTTGTTTTTGTCTTTTGAGACAGGCTCTTGCTAAACTGCCCAGGCCTGGCCTTGAACTTGAAATTTTTCCACCTCAGTGCCATCACACTACACCCTCCTTAACTTGATTGGTTGAGGAATTACCTCAGTTTTCTATAGCATTACTTTACAAAATTCACCCCAGTTTTTTATTTAGAGGCCACTTACATGGAAAGACTAACCATTATTTTAGAAAACAGGTGGAACTTATTCCTGACCTTGTCAAACAACTAATCGGAAATATTCCCTAAGTATCTAGTCTTCCTCTAATATAAACTAAGAGCACAAAGTGAATTACAAATTAAGAAAACTAAGAAGATAAGACAAAGACAATTAGGTGAAAGAGAAATGTTTTTTGAAGTTAAGGAGCAATTTGAAAAACTGTATATGAAGTTGCACATCACAATTAATTTAGATTTTAGCTTCATAAATTTTAAATTTTCATACGGTGCAGTAGCATGTACTAGGTACTCAAGAGGCTAAGGCAGGAAGATCATGAGTTCAAGGCCAGCCTGGCAAATGAGATGCTGTCTCAAAAAAAAAAAATTTAAGTTTTCACATTCACAAAACACATTTCACTTTTACAACAACTCAATTTTGAGACTTTCAGAACTTGTCATTCTGGTCAAAATTAATAAGCTTAATTTCTAGTTCTATGCAACTAGAAATATTACAATGGTTCCTTGGTTAACAAACTCTTCTCTCCATGATTCTGGTTGCAAATCAAGAAATGGGTGAGAACTGAATCAAATTTCCCCATAAGGTCAACAATGAACCAACCAACCACTGAATTTGATTCATTTCTTGTCCAACTCAAGTTTGTGACCAGAACCATGAAAAGAATCAAGTTCGTGAACCTTGCAAGGTACCACTGTATTTATTTATGTGTTTATTTTCATTTTGAGATACAGTCTTGCTATGTAGTTCAGGCTGGCTTTAAACTCACTGTGAAGCCCAGGCTGGCCTCAAATTCCTAAGGATCCTCCTTGCCTCAGCCTACTGAGTGCTGTGATTACAGGCATGCACCACCATACTTGGCCCAAAATATTAATTTTAAAATATTAAAAATAAGCTCTTATTTAATAGGCTTTAAATTGGAAAACATCTAATAAAACTGCTACTGCTGACTTTAGTAAACACAGTATACTACAGGCCAGCTTTTAAGGTGTTTTAGAATTCTGTAATAGTAACTAAAAAAAAGTATTCTGGTCTAAAAAATATTTAGGAACAACCGACTAAACATTAAATAATGTTTATTTTAACAAGAAATTAACTTATCTGGTGACCGTAAATCAGTGAGTCTCAACCCAGGTTGTACATTTAAATTCCCTGAGTTTTAAAACATAGATTATTTAGGCTATATACAATTAAATCAGTACTTCTAATTTAAAAGCCAGTAAAAGTATACTGAAGAAAGGGATTGCAAGCATTTAACATACTCTTGACAATAAAGAGAAACATCTAAATGTTAAAAGAAAGCTATAATATACCTTCCTGTGTCTAGAATTTACAATTACTTCTCCTCAGTAACAGTTTCAGTATTAACAAGACTTCTAATAATATGTCACAGACCACCACACACCTGGTTCTGACTCTTGCTTCTGTAAAGGTGGGAAGAACCTTAGGTATGTCATCTTGGTACTGTACTTTAGAGTCCTGGTCCGTCTCATCACATGGGCAAAGGAAAGTTTCAAGTGCTCAGTAACATTCTTTAGTTGAAAGTATTTGGTATTGAAAAAAAGGAGAGTGTTCAAGAGGACGATTGGAGAGTAAGCGCCCAGCTGTTTGCATTCCCACAAATGCTCTTCTTCAATACGAGAGAACATGTAACCTAGATAGGACAGGGAAGAAACATTACTGAGCTCCTACTACACAGATTTACACAATCTCTCAAATTCTAGGTCAGGGAGATATGAAAGGAAAGAATGACTATGCCTCTCTTTTCCCTTCAAACGGGAGAAACACCATAAAGAAAAAGGCAGAGAATTCAAAGTAGACACTAAGTATGGTCCTGAAGAGTGAACTGTACCAATCTATTGTAATTTTATATAGGGTTGACAAGCTTTCCCTGTGAAGGGCCAGACAGTATATATTTTAAGCTTTATGGGCCACAGAAAATCCAAATAACTTTGTTGTGGAAAATAAGGAGCCACAGATGATACATAAAGCAGAGATGTGGCTGTATGCCAGTAAACTTTATAGACAAACTTGAATTTCATCTCTCTCTCTCTTTTTTTTTGGTACCAGGAATCAAACTCATGACCGCACATTCGCCGGGCAGGCGCTTACGCCGCTGAGCTAAATTCCAGGCCCTTGAATTTCATATAATTTTCGTATCTAAAAACATTGATTCCATAGTTTTTTCCAACAATTTAACAATGTAAAATTAATTTTTAGCTCATGGAGTACAAAAACAGGAAAGAGGCCTGATTAGGCTCACGGGCTATAATTTGCAGTCCTGTCATGATCATAAAGCTTTACCATTAGCTAGTCTGGTAGCTAAGAGCATTAGACCATCTACCGATGGTCCTCCCTAACTCCCACTCTTACTTTAAATTTATATTAACAGTGGTGATTTATCTAAGATTTTTCTTGAAAAGTACAGGTGTTATGGAAGAATTAGAAGTATACCTTTAACTGCACTTTCCTCATGATGCCCCTTAAATACAGGCCTTCCCTAATGTTCTCTCCTCAATTTTCTTTGTTGCTGCTTCTCCATTCTATTGTGGGAGATCACCCACAAATATGACTCTATTACTTTTTACCTCCCTAACCCACTCTCTGAATGCTAAGTACATCAAACTACCATGATGGTTAGAATGCATCAAAGGTGCTGAGCAGTCCAACAGAAAGGGAAATTATATTCCTGAGAGCCACACTTATAGTCAAGGAGCCCGAAATGAAGAGTGAACTATACACTTCTTTGATGTCAAAAGGTCAGAGATAATTCAGGGATACACAGTTCAGGAAAAAAATACTGTAAAAGGCCCACTGCTAGCAAGTAGAATATGTGACAACGAAAGGCAGTGTGTGAGCCTTACTGACACAACCAAATAAAACAGTTTCTAAAATGATAAATATAATCTCAACTCTTTTTTACTTTCAGTAATTACATATACTGTATGGAAGTTACAGTTTCCTAAAAAAATTCAATAACAAACTAAAGACTTTCTTCTCAAATATATTATAAATTAGGACAAACATAACATATAAACAACATTTAAAAAGATAATCACAGAACACAAGGAATTTGTATAAAGTGTATCATAAAAACAATCAAAATAAAAATCCATATTACCATTAGGAAGTATTGTGGGTTCCCATATTTTCAAAAGTTTGGTAAGTTCAATCATAAATCTGGAATAGGGCTCAGTAAAAATGTTATCTATTCTACCATTTTCAAACAGGTACTAAAAAAAAAAGAAATATATGTACATATTAATATAAAGAAAACACATTTAGAATATAATTTTCCATTATAATACTGAGAGTCATGTGAAACCTTTTAAGTATTTTATTTTATTTTATTTATTTTTTTTCGGCACCGGGGATTGAACTCACGACCTTGCGTTTGCCAGGCAGGCGCTTAGGCCGCTGACCTAGATCCCCGGCCCTCTTTTAAGTATTTTAATGATATGAGATGTAATCAAAATATATGGTGAGTATTCAAGGTTTTTTTAAAATGTATTACAGTAAAAGACACATTTCAATTAACACCCCTCCATACTCCCTCTCACTTCAAACACACTTATCCCATTGTTCCTGCCACTTTCTGAAGCAGTTCTGAAAGGCCTCTTTCAAGAGTGCCTTCACAGGTGCAGTAAAAAAATATGGTAAATGCTGCTTCCCAGTGGCATCCAATGGAAAGGTGGGCTCAAATAACATTTTTTATCCACTTTACTAACTGGATCTGTCACCTTGTGAGTTCTGACTCTTCTCCAAAGTAAAAATGACCATGAAAGGGAAATGTTTTTAATTCAATCAGGACTCAAGGCAACAGCAGCAGTGCAGCTAAAAATACTCATGAATGATAGTGTTTTATTGTAATGAATTTTTAAAAAATGTATATAGTCACTGCATATACTGTCACTAATACTTAATCTTTCGAATATTTATTGATAAGAATTTTCCCTGATTACTCTTGAGAACTTTTTAATTATTTGGAAGACAGTATAACATAGTGATCATAATCACAAACCCTGAATCTGCTACTTACTATAACTGTACCTTTAGGCAAGTTATTTTACCTTTGTGTGCCTCAGGCTCATCAATGGCAAATGTGTTAACAATTTCTGCACTTTATAGGGTCAAACAGTTAAATAAATGTATGCAAAGAGTTTACCTTAATGCATAGCATATATGGTAAATGATCACTAGGTATTATCTGGTACATTTTGTCTGTAAAGTCACATTTTATTCATTTTTCTATCACTTGCCTATTTGCATCTTTTGTCAGGTTTCTTTATTATTAGCATATGTTTTACTAATTGATAGGTACTTTCTGCATATGTTGGACAGTAATTCTTGCTTATAGATGGTAACACCATGATTTCAAGAAATACTTAATTTGAGCTGGGAGTGGTAGCATATGTCTGTAATCCCAGCACTCAGAAGGCTGGAGGAGGAGGACTGTTACGAGTTCGTGGGCAGCCTGAACAACATTTAATACCCTCAGTCTCAACAACAACAAAATAAATAATCTGAGTGAAGAGTGGCAAATAGAAATAAATCAGATGGCTAATGGGACTATTAATTGCCTTAATTTATATAGAGGGCAGTTCGCCAATGTATAGTAAAAAATTAAAATAAAAAGTTTATTTTTGCTCCAGAAATTTCACTCTCAAGAATTTATTTCAGTCAGGCATGCTGGTTCACACCTATAATCCCAGCACTCAGGAGTTGAGGCAGGAGGATCACTGCGAGTTTGAGGCCAGCCTGGCCTACAAAATGAGTTCTAGGTTAATCTGAGCTGTATAGTGAAACCCTGTCTCAAAAGACAAAAAAAAAAAAAAAAAAGAGAGAAAGAGAGAATTTATCTCAAAGAAATAGCCTGTGTATAACATATGTAAAAAAGATATGCACCAGTCAGGTATGGTGCTGCAATACCAGCACTCTGGAGGCACTGCTGTGAGTTCAAGACCAGCCTGGGCTACATAGTGAGTTCAAAGCCAGCTTGAACTATATAGTGAGACCTTATCTCAAAAAACAAAAACTCCAAACAAACAAACACTGTTCACAGAAGCACCATTACAGAAAAAAAACTCAGGGTAATGATGAAAGGTCACATTATTGTATGCATTTATCATAAATATGCATGTATCATAAGTGTACATACATGTATTATAAATCATGATACAAAGCTGTTTATTCATTAAATAAAGAGTTCATAAAAACATATAAGCATGCCTGTAATCCAAACACTCAGGAGGCTGAGGCAGGAGGATCACTGTGAGTTTGAGGTCAACCTGGGCTACACAGTGAGTCCAGGCCAGCCTGAATTACATAGCAAGACTCTGTCTCAAAAAACAAAAACAAAAACAAAAAAAACACCAAACAATATGAGAAATGAATTTTTATTGTTTGCATTTTCCTCATTCTTTCCTAGCTAATAATTAAAGTAACAGTCAAAATGTTGGCACTACAAAAGAATTGTTTATTTTTTATACTTTTCTGTATGGTAAAGGTTTCTAGTACTAAGCATAACTATTTTTAATCAGAAAAAAGTAGACAAGTTTGAAAGTCAATGTAAGTACTAAAATCCTACAATGAAGTTTATTTTTTGGTCAAACTTGATAGTAGTTTCACAATATTTATTGCTTATAATAATCATTTGATAATTATTTAATAGTTTTAATAGCATTTTAACATAAAGCCACTTAGTAATTTACAAAATTAAAGTGTATAAATACTCTAGAAAAAAATTTACAGGCAATACTATGAATGAACAGCCACATTTGTGTTAACACAGAAGGAGGCAGAGGACACCTATCATGCTGCAACGCTGGCTACCTGAGGATGTGGGACAGGAGGGAGATAAACTTCATGTATGTGCTTCATGGTTTTTAAAGTTACACCAAGCACATCCTATTTTTGTAAAAACAATACTGTAAGAACAATGTGATAACAATTCACACACAGATGGAAGAAAATTTCATAAACACAGAAAAGAAGAAAATTAACATCTTGAGTTCCACCACCCAGACATAACCATTGCAAACACATTTAGTGTATTTCATCTTATTATACATTTATATGTACCACTGTGTCAACACATAATAACATACATTTAATTAATATTGTATTTAATGCTTTAACATTAATATTTTTATGTTACCACATCCTATTTTGTAAATAAACTTACTGTCTAAGTAATATACTACTTTGTGAAAGTACTATAAATTACTTAACTATCACACTTTGGTGGGTGTTGATACTATATCCAACCTTTTTTTCTTTAAACAATGGTGCCTGAACTTTGGAGTATGAGTTCTAAAGAAGAGACGTGCCAAAACTGAGTTACTGACAAAAAACATATAAAATTTAAAATTACTCCTGAAACATGTGCTCAAAACTGTATGACTGCTTTCAGCTATGCAGAAGAACCTTCAACTCACAGCACTTTCAGTGAGTGTTATAATTTTTTTCCCTTTTGGTTTCCTGAGACAGTCTCACTATGTAGCCCAGGCTGGCCTTGAACTTGTGGCAATCTTCCTGCCTCAGCCTTGCAGGTGCTGGGCTTACAGCTGTCTGCCACCATACCTAACTAGAGTGTCATAATGTTTTCATTTTTGCTAATGTGGTAAACAATAATATATCTATTACTTTATTATTATTATTATTTTTTTGTGGCACCGGGGATCAAATTCACAACCTCACACTTGCCAGGCAGGTTCTTAGGCCGCTGAGCTAAATCCCCAGCCCTTGTCTTTTTGAGACAGGACCTCACTATGCCATTCAGGCTGGCCTTGAGCTCACTTTGTAGCCCAGGCTGGTCTCGAACTCACAATGATCCTCCTGTCTCAGCCTCCCGAGTGCTGGGATTACAGGCGTGAGCCACCATGCCCAGCTATCTATTACTTTAATTTGAATTTTAAAACTTTAAAGAAACCATATGACTTATATACACATACAACACAATCATCTATATTGCCTTTTACCAGTTGCTATTTATGCTCATACAAAATACATCACCCCGATATCTTTTTTCCTGCTAACAGTCTTAGCTTATAAAAGGATACACGATAAAGACTTTTAAATCAAGGACAGTGGTATATTAAGAAAAGTGTATTGGACAAGTAGTAGATAACATACACATTTTAGTTTTCAGCTTAACTCATAAGTTCTCTTAGAATTATTAAAACTGCAATCAATTTAGTAACATTACTTCATTTGATACCTGCTGAATTCCAAGGCACAAGTATAAGATACTGTCTGGATCATATTTTTCACCATTTGGTCTCCGCACCTCTTGAATAAACTGGCATAAACCCAAACTCAACTCAGCAAAAGTACAGGACAAAATATCTTCCTTCAGCTTGACAGAGCGAACTGTAGGAAGATAGAAAACATTTGAAATATTAACTTAAAATGAATGTAGTGGTGGTGCATGCCTGTAATCCTAGCACTCAGGAAGCTGAGGCAGGAGGACTGCACGAGTTCAAGGCCAACCTGGGACTCATAGTGAGTTCAAGGCTGGCCTGAACTGCATAGTAAAACTCTGTCTCAAAAAAAAAACAAAAAAAGAAAGGCAGGCAGGCAGGCAGGCAGAAGGAGGAGGAGGAGACGAAGAAGGAGAGGGAGAAGAAGGAGAAGAGGAAGGGGAGAAGAGGAAGGGGAGAAAGGAAGGAAGGAAGGAAGGAAGGAAGGAAGGAAGGAAGGAAGGAAGGAAGGAAGGAAGAAAGAAAGAAAGAAAGAAAGAAAGAAAGAAAGAAAGAAAGAAAGAAAGAAAGAAAGAAAGAAAGAAAGAGGAAGAAAACATTAGTTGAGTCACTGACTATAGTGGTTCCTCGGTTTGTGAACTTAATTTGTTCCATGACTTTGGAAAAGATGGGCATGTTTGTATTTGTGTTGGAAATCTGGCTGGATGGCTGTGGTCATGTTTGTCACCTGATACAGAGTTTGCAAACAAAACATTTCGCCAAATGCTTCTGTTTATGAACCAAATTGTTTGCAAAGAAAAGTGTTCATGAACTGCAGTACTGCTCTACTACTGTGCCTACCATTGTGGTATAGATTATGAAATAATTGATTTTGATCTTAAGGCTTTTTTAAGTAGGGAAACAATGACAATGTAGTACATATGGTGCAATAGGTAGTATTAGAGGTTTTTTTTTTATAAAAGCAGATGAAGGACATGTAATACAAAAGAGTCAGGTTAGATTTTGGAGTAAGTGACACTGAGACTAGATTTAAGTGGTAAAGAGTTAAAAAGATTCATTTTCAATGTGAGGAGGCAAATAGATACCCTAAACTACTCAACAAAACACTAGTCCTATGTGAAAGATAAAGAAAATTGAGTTTCTAGTAACTGATAAAACTGGAAAATGCAAGATGCCATATCTGCCTCTGAAGAATTCCTGCTGCCTACAGATAGGTTAAAGACCTTGAGACTTTTTTTTTTTCAATATTGTTTAACTTTCTTTAACTTACATTTCACGACAAAACACTTCAAATAACATGAAACGTTCTCATACTTTTAGAAACACTAAAATAAAGTATCCAATCTGCTAGGCCACAAAAGTGAAAAGTTCAGAAGACCTAAAGTATACAGGAGAAAAGCAAAAACAGGTGTGAGCAGATCATGATACGCCTCACGTATCACATTAAGATTTTGAAGACAATGAAAAACAATTTTGAGTAGGGCAGTTATCTCATTGATTTGTAGAGCTCCAATTGCAACAGGCTGATCTATTTTGTGAGTTAGAACCAAAAATTAAAATGCTGTTCCCGGAAACTGCTCTTCTGCATTTAGACAGGAACACACATTTTCAAAGATATACTTGGGCTCCTCTGTGTTGACTTTGCATAAGGAAAATGGAAGTTTATGAGTGTAAGGACCATTTTTGATCTCTCAACCCAGTGTACCTAGCATGAATGTAGAAATGGATAGGTATTTCCCTTGTATATGGCATTTAGACCTGGTTGTCTTAAAACAATATTAACTCTCCCCTTTATTTTTCCCTTATTTCCATTTCCTTCTTTCTTTTCTTGAGACAGGGTCTTAATATGTTGCCCAGACTAGTCTCAAGCTTGTAAGCTCAAGTGATGCTACTGTATCAGCCTCCGAAGTAGCTGGACTATAGGTATGTACCATTGAGCCCAGCTACCTTTCTTTTATGAGACAGAGTGCTGCCAGGTGATTCTGACTTGAATTTGATCATCTGATGTTATAGCTAACCGTGGTGGGAATGTGTTAAAGTGGATGGTTATAGGCTTAATAAATCCCCACACTACAAGAATATTTATATAACTTTGGAGCAGAGAGATTACAACTGATCTGTAGGAACTCACTGAGTCAGTTACAGCCCAGTACATCCAACAACTGCTTCAGTAAGGAGGGCTATGTATGTATGCCCCCAGACTAGAAAGAGACTACCAGCAGGTGAAGCCAACAGTATATGAACATCCAGGTGTAAGAGACAATATGTAACTGAAAAATGGCAAAACTCTAGTTACAGTGGACACACTCATTCATCCCTACTCCATCTCATTCAATAATGATTGTGTAAGTATAAAACAAAAGAAAAAGTAAAATATAAATTGAAAGCAAAAACCTAGAATAGGGCATAAAAACCAGTGAAAAATGAAAACTAATGTGGGCCTTACTATTAAATACTCTTTCAGCATGCTGGGAGGCTGAGGCAGGAGAAACAAGTGTAGGCCTGGCTTAGGCAACTCAGTGAGACCGTGTCTCAAAAAAAAAAAAAAAAAAAAAGTCTGAGGTGTAGCTCAGTGTAAAGACCCTGGGTTCAATTCTCAGCACTGCTGACAAAACAAAACAATTATACACATACAACTGCTTTATGTGAAATGTTACATATTTCCAAATTTCTAGGCGGCTGATGCAAAACTCACAAATACTGCCAGTTATACAGATCTGACTCTTAGGAAAAACAGCTATGAAGAAGTAAAGCAGGTGCAGGTATTTTTCCTGAGGGCGGGGGGAGAGACACAGAGACACAGAGAGAGGGAGAGAGGGAGAGAGACACAGAGAGAGAC
>RJWT010003369.1:10798-36796 GCA_004365215.1 Cuniculus paca | reverse complement strand
ATGATTTTATTTTTTCCTCATCAGTGTCCTATATTTCATATGAGAAAGTTGATGAAACTATGAATTTAATTGCTGTAATATGGCAACCCATACAATTAAATGGCAATTTTTTATTTTCAACAAAATCAGTTCTGTTATTACAAGAAGACCTTTTCGAGGTTGTTGTGGAAACTCCCTAGTTATGAGACAACAATTTAAGGCAAAAGTAAAAGGACCCGAGCATGTCATTTTCTTTCTGCAGGTATTCAAGTGCATTGCACACATGCATACACAAAAATCAATCCCAAATCATAGTACTTGTAGTCATTATTTCTGCTGTAAAAGTCAAGTGTGTTAACCACTTGGAATTCTAAGGTGCTTCACCACAATGAAGTACAGGTTATAATTTGATTAGTTATAATGCCACCACATATTATAGATTACTGGTATCCTATTGTTTATAGTCAAGGAGCTCAGCATTCTATTTCAACCTAAGAGCATGATCAAATTGACTCCTAAATTCTTTCTTTGTAGAACTATTCTGGATGACTGATCTTTATCAGCTGATTTCCGGGTGGGAAACAGAAATAACTAAGGAAAGTTTAATGTAAAGCATTATTTGCTCCAAAAGGGGAGTAACTATGAGAATCTATAAATATGTAAAAAGAATGCTAAAGAATTCCCTAGGTTTGAGGGAGAGTGCCTGAAAAAGGATCAAAATTGGAAGGGAGGCAATCTCTCTAAACTTGGATATAGAACTTGTTACGGGACATGCTTTGAAGTTACTCATGGTAGAGTAACTTTTCACAGCTGTGCAGTATCTGACCAGCAGGCGGCAACTTCTACAGTGTGGTTGGTTGAGGCAAAAGGGCGCATAACATGAAACCTGAGACACATTCTCTCTATATTCAGAGGGCCTTGGCAAGGTGACTGCCTGGCT
The DNA here is from genome assembly GCA_004365215.1 of Cuniculus paca. NCBI lineage: Eukaryota > Metazoa > Chordata > Mammalia > Rodentia > Cuniculidae > Cuniculus > Cuniculus paca. The sequence continues at coordinate 35,877 of RJWT010003369.1, read as the reverse complement.
AGGGTTAGGGCTGGGCTGCAAACTGAGCACTGAGCACTCCAGGAAAGTAGCTGGAGAATAGAGCCACTAAAGTTTTCCCCTCACAGGCATCACTGGGAGTTACATAATAAGAGCAAGAAAGACATCAAAGAGCACGTAAGGACCAGAAAATGCAGCTCTTCCTCTGCAGTGGCTCCCTACCCCAGATCCCCTTCACTAGCAATGTTTAATTCATGTTCTTTGCAAAAATAAATGCTTACTAAAGGATTCTAGTTTCCATTATCACAGAAGCAACTAATGGTGGATTTGAAGTTGAGCATCAATAAATCAATAACTGATATACATCCTTGTCTTGGATCTTCCTTCCTGCTTTGAACTTTTATACCTCCCACCTTCCTCTTCCACTATGACCTTGGTCCAGCCACACACAAAAGTATGCACAGTGACTACCCTAGTTTTCTTTGTTTGATGATCCAAAATATGGGAGGTTCTCAAGGCAGCAGATGGAAGGAGGTGCAGCACAGCAGCTTTCAATTTCATTAACTGATAATGAGACTAAATCTGGTGGTAACAATTTGGTTGTAATCTTAATATTCTCATTTTCCTACTTTTGTACCATAGCACAGATAATTCTAAAAAATTGAAGACGTCTTTCCCATTTCTTCTGATTTGCAGCGGCGATGATTGGAATTTAACTCAGAAACATTGTCACAATTACCTGGCTCCCTGGTGGCCCATGGAAGTATTATCAGTATAACAGGAGAAGGATTCTCCTAATACTGGCTGCCTGTTTATGTAGGTCCCAGAGGACCAATGGGGGTACTTGCTCATGCAAACCTTATACTGGCACTTGCTCTAACTCAATTCACTCATTAAACCTGAAAGGAATTGTTTGTGGGAGAGCATCACTGAGGCTGGCAAGCCTTTTTTGTTAATTGTTTTTCTAATTTCAATTGCAAATAAACATTTTCAATTTCTGAGTCAATAAGCAGAATAGTTTTCTAGCAATGGAAATCATGCTCTTAGACTCCGAAGCTGAACTCTTGACATTTCCACATGAGTGAGTTATATGGCGATTTCAGTGCTATGCTTATTCAGTAGATGGTGTTTGGTAGAGCTGCAGTAGCAGGAAAAACAAGTAATAATATTGGTCTCTGGTTTCTATGCTGTGAATTTTAACGCTACACATGGCCAATTTTTTTACTGCTTATTTAAAAGACTCACATGATTTATATCAGTCAGGGTTCTTGCTGATACTCTATAGGTCTGTGAACCAAAAAGAGAATGTTTTGGAAAGTAACTAGGACCCACAGAACGTAGAGATTAAAAACCCAGAGTGCTAACATACGTAGAGATTAAAAACCCAGAGTGCTAACATACGTAGAGATTAAAAACCCAGAGTGCTAACATACGTAGAGACCAAGTATGCTCTGGAAGTTGGCAGTAGACACTATAGCAAAAAAAAAAAAATATGTAAAAGACACAACGTGATCTGCTACTGCTGTGAAGAACTCACCCAGCTGTGACTCTAAATCATTCACAGTTACAGGAGGGTAAGTTTGATTGGACTAAACTGAAGAGATTTCCTTTGGCAAGAAAGTTATTCACTTCAAGACTGGACTTAATGTGGGGTTACTAAGGATATCAGGAGCTAATTGGAATGGAGGACTAGACACAGTACTAAACTATCAAAAAAATGACAGAGCTCCCTCACATAGTTACTATTTATTAACTCTTTTGGATAACTGGAAAATAGAGATTCCATGAATCACTCATTGTACAGTGTATGTGCAAAAGTTCATTTGAGGTAAAACAACTTCTGATTTTTCAGTCAATCATCTACTCATGAAACATGCATCCCATGTATAAAATGCAGCTTCTGTTCCAGATTAACAGAGTCAGAGTGCCATTCAGCCGTGCATTCCCTTCCTCTTGGAGTATTTCAAAAAATTATACAACAAACCCAGTTAATCTCAATGTTTGTCTGTCTGTCTCTCTTTCTCTTTCCCTCTCCCCACCCTTCTCCTCCCCTGCTTTTCTCTCCCCACTCCCTCTTTCATATTAAACCCAGGGCCTCGCATGTGCCAGGCAAGCATTGTACCACAGAGACACATCCCAGCCCTAAACGTTCAGTTATTAAATGTCTTATAGGTGTCATTAAACTTCTTGTCTCTCCCAGCATCCACCCCTCCATCATCCCTCCTGTTTCCTGCCTCGGTCTCGAGAGCTGGTTCAAACTCTGTTCCAAGAAGAACAGAGAAGTGAAATGCACTATCTGCAGACATAACACGCTGATGGTGCTAAACACTTTGGCAGATTTTAACACAAGACATTGCATAAAATACATTTCAGGGATTATTTCTGGAGTTCAGTGACCTATGTTCTCCCTGGCCCCAATTGTCAGAGCTAACTGAAAACTGGAAGGCAGCCATGGTATAACTAACAGAATAATGCCTTCATTCGACTTTTGACTATGCCTCCAACTCACAATATGGACGCTTTTAGAAACATGAAACATCTAATATGAACCTATAAACATTTGTGAGCACACAGACCTGTGTGTAGGTACAAAAGCACTAGGTGGTAGCAGTTAAACATGTGTACTCTGGATTCAGATGGAGCTAGGATTGAAATCTGGCCCCACCACTTAACTAGCTATGTGACTTTTGAGCAAATTACTTGCCTTACTTAAACTTTAATTTCTGCAGATGTAAAATGAGAATGAGTCTAGTGCTCATTTCATGTGCTTGTTGCAATTAAAGGATATGCATGCAAAATTCTTAATGGTTGGACTAGAACAAGCACCTGAAAATAACCATCTGTTTTGCACATACACATACATATACCTACATACTTGGCTTGGTGACCTTGAACATTCCCCTTAATTGTTCTGAGCTGCCTTTGCAATTTGACATTTGTACCCACCTCCCAGGTTTGTTGTCGGCACTAAAGAAAAAAGAGTAAGTAACATTTATTCAACCCTTACTCTTGTATGTGAAAAGGCTTCACACAATATGAAGTACTATTCGGTATAAGATATTATTGTGCACAGCAGCTGGTGAGAGCATTTTCAAAGGAATGGAATTCACATTCATTTCACAATCACCTCTGATTAAAATGCCACTTGGGAAGTTACAGACCTTCCATTCTGAAATGATCCACATTTCAAATAAAAGGTTAACTAGTAAGTCATCACTCTGAGTTCACAATCAAAGGTAAGTTCAACCTGTCAGCCTATGTTTATGAGGAACAGTGGGAATGATGACAATACTCTGAAGTTCACCTTGTTCAAGAGGCACTTTTCTATGGAACATTGAAAAACCAATACTCTGAAGCCTCTGGCATAACAGAACTCTCCTTCCAGGTGAGAGGACATAGACCCCGATCGGAGATTATATGTATATACGGAGAGGAATTAAGAGAGGGGCTCTTATGTTTATGGAGGCTAACCAAGTCTGAAACTTGTAAGGCAAGACAGCAAGCTGGAAACGCAGGCAGCTTTCTCTATTGCAGCCCTGAGGCAGGATTCCTTCTTCAAGAAAAACCTCAGTTTCAGTCGTTGCTGCCAAGGCCTTTAACTTAGTGAATGAGGCCCACTCACACGATGGTGGGTGATCTACTTGACTTGAAGTCCATTGACTACAGCTGCTCGTCACATCCACAAATACTTTCAGCTAGGAAAGCAGCAGCTAGACGGCCAGCAACACTTGCCACTGAAACCTTTGTCGAACTGGCAAAATTAACCATCACGGTGGTGAAGAATAGTGGCTAATTTTGCTTGGGGCGTTTAAGAAAACTCAGTGTGATATACGTGTTTCAGTCTGTAAGTAGTAGTAGGAAGTACAAGTTTATTTTCTAAGAAAATGAAGAAAGATAAGGAAAAAAATCCTATTGGAAGAAACTGCACACCCAGAGATTCATGTGCCCCACAGAGAGGCAATTTCTTGGTACCAATCAGCAGTGTGACCATAAGCCAGGGGGAAAAGCCTGGAAAGGCTATTTGATGCACCTGTTTGTGAGAGATGGTTGTTTTCACTAGTTAGAATTTATTTTAGAGACAGCTGAAACCCATTTAACGTCTTTCAGCATGAGAATGACAAGATAAAAAAAAAATCAAAGTTCTAGTGTAGTGGTTCTCATACTTGAGTGCACACAAGGATCACTTACTTAGTGGTAAAAATGGCAATCCTCAGCATGTTCACCTGCATTTTACTAGTGTATAGGCCCTATTTGAGGTCCAACACTGAGTAGATTTTTATCAAGCATCTGATGAATCTTAGAGATATTTTGGAGACCATACTTTGTAAAGCAGTTCTATAAAGATAATTCTAGTGGCAGAGTGTAAATGAACAAAGGAGAGTGAGGCAGCAGGCAATGAGCTTTGCCAATGGGCAGGGCTTGGTTCAAATGTGTGAGTCCTCCTGATGCAAAGGAGTGGCAGTACTTGTTAGAGACAGAAGCATCACAGGCTTGCATATCAATCATCTTTCTCACAACTTGGATATTATTTTATTACAGTAATGTAGGGCAATGTTTCATTTGTTTCAATATTTTATGGTAATACTTTGCTTTGACTTTAACTCAGAAACTGTCCCCTCAGACATGACTCCTCAGACTCACAAGAGGGGTGGCAAATCAAAGTGACAGAAGTCAAGTTGAAATCTAAATTCTTAACATTTTTTCACTACCCAATTCTAAGTCTTTGTGAATGGATACAGCTGAATGCCTCAGTTTTCTTCTTTATAGAATGAGTATGCTCCCATATTCCTTGGCTATTGATACAAATAAATTCCTGATGGTCTTTTCTACCAATTCATCTAAAATCTTTCAGTGTTTCTGAATCCCAGTAGAGAATGTGGTTTGTGGTTTGATGAAAACCATTAAGTCACATAAAAGCCAGAATTCTGCAGTGTGATGGATGCATCTGTCCTCCTGTCTTCCTCTATGAGTTTTCCAGACCTAATTTGGTCTAAGTACAATTATGAAGCCTTGTACCTATTATCAAAATTGGTCTTGCTGCCAGTGTCCCTAGGTTAGGTTCTCAGCACAGCTTTATTGACCAAGTCTTGGAGTTCTGTTCAAATCCATCATAGTTGTCCTGCCTTTGCATAGGACTTGGCTTGCTGATGGCCTTTCCAGCTTTTTCCTTGGACTACCATGAACTGTCTCTACTTACTGGGGTTAAGCTGGTTGTCCTTGGTTCCCTGATAGGCTGGATTCTTCATATTCTCCAGGCTAAAACCTGCTTCACTGTGCACTTGGTGCTTGCTTGGAATTGCACCAGACTAGAACTCTCAAATGGTGATTTTAGCTTGGGTTAAACCATTTATTTTGTTCCTTGGGGTATTACAATTTGCCTTTCTAATTTCTACTCCACAGTCATCCACCCCCGGTCTAAGCTCTGCCTTTTCTTAGCTCAATTTCTTGCGAGTTCATGGAGAAGGAGCTAATGGGTCTAAGTTCAAAGAAAATATAGCATTATGTTAATATGCAAAACACTGTAGCAGTTCAAAAATATTAAAGTTTAAAATTATACTTAAAGTAAACTCACTATAACAATTCATGTAAATTTTAAGTAAATGCCTTAAAGAAAATTCAAACCTGTTATTTTTCTGGAAGACCCATTGAGAGTTACCTCCATTCCTACACCTTTCTGGAACTGCAAAGGCACATGAGTAGAATCTGCAAGGCAAATCTATCTTAAATTCAAGGGAGGAACAGGTATCTCCAGGCTTCCTGGTTTTGATCATGTGCTCTAGCATTGATTTTGTTTATAAAATGGTATTTTGCTGTCCATTTGGTGATCGTCCCTTGTGTCTGGTTCTTTGGGGTAGATTTCAGGGAAGATTTGGGTGCTGAAGCTCCCCTCTGAACTCGATGATTATGTATGCAAATGGAATTTGTGAACTACAGATCACTCTTCAAACTGTGAGTCACCAATCATTATAAATGTTATATAAATAAATCAAGAATAAACAATCTGTGCTTGAAACTGTTATTGGCCCCTTAGGTTTATATGTTCAAGTTCATTTGCTTGCCACTGACCAAGTCAAATGAGGTCATATATTTTGGTAAAAAGGAAAAAGTATTTATTCAAAGCTAGCTATAAGGAAATGGAGGGGACTGTTTGCCTCAAATCACCATCTCTCCTTGTACAGGTGGATAACAATCCTTTAGAGTAAAGAACAGAGGGAAGAGGGAGCACAGAGAGACAATGTGCATCTTTATACTTGCTTTTATCACTTCCAGCCATCATCAGCTCAGGGGGAGGAGGTGCATGGAGAGATAATGCAGATCTCCACACCAGCTGTATCACTTCCAGCTGTCTCTTATTTACAGTATTTCACTTTGTTGTGAAAAAGAGCCTGAACTTAGGCCTCCAGGGTCCTGGATCTGCATATTCTGTCATTTCTTTTGGGCCGAGGAGAGGAAGTGGTATTGGTTGTATGCTCAGGAGGAAGTTTGCAGAAATTATTTATCTCTAAAAGAAAAAAATCTCACTTAAAGTTCCATTTTGGCCACACTGGTTACAAAATTACAGCCTACGCATTGTCACTCTGTAAGGCTTTGTTGTGGCCCTCAACTCAGTCCTGGAAGGGAAAACATTGTTAATTTTTTTTTTGTAGTCTTTATAGTAAAGGTATAGAGCAAAGGGACAGAGCAAGGGAACATTGGTAAAAATGCTATGAACTCTTTGGCAGGAAGCTACCATATGAACACCGAGTTTTATTATTGCTTTACAATGTACACAAAGGGAACACATTTGCACTGTCACCTTTGGGGCAGAGAAATAGAACCCATTTCATCTGCCACCTGTGACACTCTGCTGCAGACTCTTTCTCCACAAAAGCTGTTGCATTTTGATAGACCATCAATCTCCACTCTTGGGCAATTGGCTTCCACTATAGTGATATGGAAAATCAATCTTGATTCCTGGAAGGCAGAGCAACTGTTACCAAAGGTCATGCACAACAACTGCAGTTGCCTTTTTTTTCCAGGAGTGCAAAATGATTTCTACCAGCCTTGTATAAATTTTTCTCTGCTCTGCCTGCAGCTCTTCTCGCCTCCTTCGGAAGAGGAAAAATGGAATCCCAATCACAGGTGGTGGGAAACGAAAGGGTTACTATTTTTAAAAAATTACAATAGAGGTCAACATGAACATAGAAATATGAAAAATGATGCTATTTCAAATTTCTTACATATCTGCCATGGATTCAGCCTAAAGGCAAATTCAATACATTTCAGCTCTCTTGCACACACTGATTTCTGAAATATACTATTGCATTCCAGCACAGCTCTTATAAACAACTGAGCTTCATCTTTATATTCCCTTGTATGAGCCAATAGCCTGCCAATTGCTGTCACTTTTTCTTTCAGAACATCTCTCCTGTCTATCTCTAATTGATCTTTCTCCCTAGTAAAATAATCATACAGAATTGCACACAGATTATTGAAATGACTTGTGAAAAAAATTCATAATTCAAGACTCTCCTCTTCCAAACAACTTCCAATAGCTCAACTCACCCTTGTTGGCCTTTGTGCCAGGCACTTCTTCCCACACCCCAGTGGATTCATACTGTATGTTGTTTAATTGAGAAAGTTATCAAAGCACAGAAAATTCAATTGTGCAGAATACTCAGAGTTACACACACAGTACTTGTCAGATCATAATTTGAACCTCGGTCTGAAGATGCCAAGTTTCACTCTTTTCCATTCCACCATAGTCATTTCCCTTTGAACTGACTTTCTAACTGATCTTTTCCAACAAAGCATTTATTATTTCACACCCCTCTCAAAAATCTCCCATGGCTCACCTATTGTTAAATTCCTGTTAATTGTTATTAACCTGGTGCCAAAACCTGTCTTGTAGTTTGAATGGGTCACTATTGCAAAATATCACTGATTAGGTAGCTTAAGTGATAGAAATTTATTTTTGATCTGTAGCGAAGGCTGAGAAATCCAAAATCAAGGAGGTATCAGGGTTTGTGTTGGGCACACCCCAACGTTTCAGACAACTATCTTTTCATCGTATCCTCACAGAGTTTTTCCTAATGGTCGGGGTAGGATGGGGTAGTGGGCACTGTGGTTGTCTCCTTTTACAAGATTACTGCTATTATTGTATCAAAGGTCCATCCTTGTAACATCATTTATCCTTAATTACTTCCCTAGAAGCCCCTTCTCCACACACAGTCACACAGGGCCTTAGAGCTTCAGTACATGAATTCTGGGGAAAGAAAAGTAATCAACCCAAAATGCAAAGTAATCCAGTGACTTGAATGCCTCTTCCTCTAAGATGATTTCTACTTGAAAATGTGGTCTACAGATTTTCCAGAAAGCTGTATAGTTCATGTGTTTTGCCACTTCTGAACCATTGTTCATAGAATTCCTCAGATAATTTTGAAATGTTTTTCCAACCCCCTTTTATTCAAACCATACTCGTTCTTGAAGCCAAGTTTAGTCCTCTGTCTTCCTAGAAGGTGCTTATGATTTTCCTGATCCCTAAAGACTTTTCTTAACTCTGAATTCTGGAAGTACTTACTATCTGCACTGATGGTTGGATACAGATTATACAGATTTAGTCTCACTGTAGATCCCTTCTGTGGTGCATTTTGCCAACAAGCCCTCCATGCCCATAGATCATCTGTCTGGACAGATGCATGATTCTTGAGATGATACAGACTAGTGATGACCTAAACCCTACTTTCTGTATTTCTAGGACTTGCTCCTTATCTCATGGCATATGTTTCACTGATTTTCATGAGGTTTACTTTCATCAAGTCTCTTGTTATCCTCTTTCTTATTTGCACCCATGTCCAATTCATCTTTAAATTATGACTTTTCTCCTTCTGAATCTATTTGCTCTTTCTCTCCTTTTCCAAAACTACCATCTTAATTTATGCCCTTTTTACTTCACCTAGATAAAGCATCCAGCATTCAATCTCTATTTTAACTTATTCCCCATATACCAGCCAGATAAGTTTGTCTCTGTGATGCCTTACTCTACTATAGTCCTTACTGGATGGTTTCACTATTGAAGATCCTCTGGCTCACAAATTGGGCTGTATATGAAAGCCTCATTTGCTGCCACTGGATTATAAATTCTATATGACCTTCTGCACTTTTGTTATCAACATGATTCATGCTTCATGGAAACTTGTTGCTTGGTTGAACATAATTTTCATTATTTCACTCCTGATTTTAAAGTCCTATGATACACACATTGCCTATTTTAGTTCACATTTCTACTTGCTCAGGTTTATTGCTAAAATCTGAAGTCAATTCTGTTTTTATGTCTCAGCTGTGCTTTGCCAAACCCAACACTTTTTTCTGTCATACCCTCAGTGCTCCAAATAAGTGGATCTGTTTCCCCTGACTACCCTTACTTAACCACCCTATTTCTTACCATCGTCTTCTAACCTGTATGTTTAAATTTGGTGCTTAAAGCAGGATGGCTGATAAAAATTGTGTGCTCGTATGCAACACAAAGACAAAAATGATTGCAAATTATAGTAAAACACAGCACTATGACATAAGCACTTAGAGGCAAAAAAAGACAAGATTTACTTTATGTCTTTTCCTGATAATTCAATTAAGAAAAGTCTGAATTGAGATTTGGCTGATGAATTCAATCCTCAAACCAGGCATAGCAGAGTTGCATTTACATAGAAGCTCAGTTTGGAAGGCAGCATGTAAGATGGAAACTATGCAGAACATTCCTTGGAAAATGTTGGACACCTCAGCACATTTCTTCTGGTTTGTTTTGTTTAACAGAAAACCAGATGAAATAGTTGGCTTGAACAAGACACGTGTGAAAGAGAAAAGGAAAGAAACAACTTTAGCATCATTCGGCTCAGAAAAATGCTCACGTTTTGAAAGTCACATGAGAAATGAAATGGACCTTTAGGACAACAAATTTCCATTCATTAAAGCATATATTCATTGTCAGGAAGGGCAGGTTTGTTCCACTTTTCCGTGCACAGTGACACGGTTTCTATCTTTTCCAATGCACTATATAGATCATGTCGCAGGCACTCAATAAACACTCATGATTAAATTTATTAGTATTATATGTGCAGCAGAGAAATCAAGCCCATCTGTAGTCTCCCTTTCCCTCATTCCCCCACCTGTGCAGCATCAGGTGCCTCACTGCAGCTGAGACTCTTTGTGGCTACTTTTTCACAGCATGGCAGAGTTCCCTGGGCCAAGCAAGGTAGTCGTATTTCTTGTGTAGTCTAAGGGGAAGGGAACATTTGCACCATGTTCTTCATCAAAACCAAGAACAAGAATCGAAGGCTTCCTCCATCAGACTTCATAGGAAACTACTTGTTAAAGAAAGCATGGTTCATGGATATGCTGCCTATGATAAAGCTCTTTAATAAAATCGCCATTTTGTAGGCCTTAGGAAAAGAATATTAGCCTCAAGTGAGTGATAAATGCCCTTGGAACCCTTAAACTTCCTAATTCTGAGACGTTTTCATGTAATGATCCTCTCTTCCATTCTCGCTAAGGTGGAAAGGAATGCATACTCTTGTCATGTCCATAGACACAATCTCAAATTTATGAGTGGAAAGTCACAAAAATTGACTTGTAAGTCACTTCTTTGAAATGTGTAACCATGTCCCCATTGATACAGTATAACCCATGGTAGTTAAAGCACCAGGGTAGTGGAGAATTGTAGTGAATTAGATAAAAACACTTAACCTTGAGCAGCACTAGACTCAGCCTTAGTTTGGAAAAAGACTTGGTGGTCAGGCCTCAAACTTCTGTTTCTGAGCCATGAATCATGAGGAAGCTAAGATTAGAGTCTCACTGGAGGTCGAGCTAGATGTCAAGACAGCACAAAAAGGCTCAAAAAGCAGCGGGTAGATTAAAGAAGCAGCTGGGGATGATCTGGTAGTTAGTGAAGTCTCGCTTGCTTAAAATTGCACAATTGGAAGGAATCTCCTGTTCTTTTTCTCTGACCACTGCATTTTTTTCCCTTCTCTTGGAAAAATGAGGGCTTTGAATTCTTCCCTTCCCTTCCCTACCTTTTAGGCATTTTTTAATGCAAAATAGTATACAGAGATAACATCTAACTTGCAGGTGGTTATAATTTAGTTGGGACATAAAAACATTTCAATACATGGTAGCTAATGTTATTACAATGCTGCACCACCTACTAAATTCTATAAGAATTTGAAGACCTAGGCAGTTTTTACAGCAGACAGCTTCACTATTATAGTATTTAAATTTAATGCATTAGGTACTAAATGAAAGTACAGGCAGTTCTGGCAAGCAAAGAACAGAATCACTTGGAATGCAAAGACATCTCTGTTGAAATTGTGTTTTGAGAGTTGCCAGCTAAATTGGAGTTCCAGGATCAGAGCAGCCCGGAACCCTTCCCTACTGGGACATAAAGGGAAACAGAATATTGGTGCTTACATTTGTGTCTTTCACTGGATACTTCTTTTACCTAGTGGGTGGTTTCTTGCTTAATTTTCTGTCTGCAACCAGGCATCCCTCACTTGGGAAATTTGTTTGTAATGGCAGATTCCCTTATGGTTGCTGTCTGACCCAAGTTCAGTTTGCATCTGCTTGACCACTGCACCGGTGCTAGAAGCCCAACTTCATGTTCTCCCCAACTTCCTGGGAAAAACGTGGCCCATGGAAGCCCTGGTTCTTCAGATTAAAATACAAATTCAACACACCACCCCAAAAGGAAACTAGGTCAATATTTTACTCACAGAGCCCGAGCAAGGACGGAGTCATGAGTCAGGAGAGCAGTCCTTCATTCGAGAGCATGTGAGGCCGGAAGGGTGAGTCAGGTGAGTGGGAGGTAGCAGTATATGAGGGAATACATGTGGCTCACTTTCGGTTCCAGTGCAAACACCTGAATGGTTCATCAGAGGAAGCAGCTGGAAAACTGGGAGTCCCATCTGCTGGGTAGAAGATACGCCTCTAAATTCTTAACTCTGGCCACAGCCGCGAGCCATCTGAGTGTGACATAGAACTGGCAATTGTAAAAGGAGACTGGGCTCTGCTTGTGGGATGAAGAAGTACAATAAAAATGATGCTGAGGCTATGTAGAATTTAAGCATCTTCTACATGTGGGTAATGATGAGCAAAAGGCTGCCTTGGTGGGCTCGTTAGGGCTTGAGCTGAACATACTCTTTCATCCTCTTGAAGCAGCTGCGCACTAAGTTCACTTGTGAGATGAACACATAGTTTGTCTCATTTGTCTTCAATGTGATCTCACCTCTCCCAAGGACCTGTTGGTGATGCTGCCCAGGCCCACCCACCTTCTACATGTTAAATCTAGCCTCACACAAATTTCAGCTTGCTTCTTCATCCGACAGGCTGAATGACAGGTCCAAATCATGAAGTGGTTCATTAGGACAGACAGCTTACTACCTAGAAGGCAAAGAATACTGCATTTCTAATTAAGAAAATGGGATGATGATTCTGTCATTACTTAGAGTGGGACCTTGAGCAAGTACCTAACCTCATTTTATTTCAATATCATTGACATAAAAATTATAATACCTGCTCCAACTATCTCTGTATTGTCTCTTGAATCTAATTAGATAGTAGGTAAGAATAGATTCTGAAAACATAAGAAGTATTAGGAATTACAGAGTTGAACATCACCAGCACTAAAAAAACTTCCATAGCCCCTTAACTTGCTCTGAAGACAAATTCCATGCTGACCTCTCTTGTGTGTCAGCTACTTCCCCAAAGGATACACTGACCTTTTGATAGAGTTTTCTATTCCTTGGTCTATTGCATTCTCTGTTTACTGGCCTGTGTCCTGCCTTGCCCCCTGTAATAAGCTTTCAGTCTTGTTTGTAAACTCCAAATTGAATGTTTTAACTACATTTTGTTATCAAATTAATACATGTTCACTGAGCACTTACTATAAGTAGTGAACATTTTATTAGTTTTGGGAATGCAAAAATGACTAAGTTATAGTCCGTAAACTTAAGAATTTTACAATTGATCTCAGGTTTTCATGATAAAAGAAGAAAGAATAAAAGGTTCACAAAGAATATTCTCAAGGGCTATCTCTGGAAATAGCTTTCATAGCTTCTGTTTACACTCTATTGACTAGAAGACAACATATAACCCCAGTATAGTAATAAATTAAGGTAGAAACCTTAATTTATCGCTATACCATGTCCAGAAAAAGAAAAATGCCCAGAAAAAGAAAAATGAAATAGAATTTGCTGACCACTTCAGATCGTCTCTGCCGTACGATGTTCCAATAAAATGTGATATAGACTTTGGTATATACATGGCACTAAGAGAGCAAACAGGACACAGTCACTTAACTCTGCTGGGGGAATAACACTAATGTGGACATAAAGATGGGTAGATTAAATGGACACAGTAGAAGAAGTTCATTTTGCATAGCAGAATGAAGTCGGACAATTATTGGGGTATTGAAATGCAGGTACCTTTTGGGAGAAATGACACATTTATTAAGTTGAACTCCATAGTTTTATGAAATAGGGCAAGGTATAAAACTGGAAAGATAGATTGAAGGTAGATTTCTAAGGCCTTCAAATGCCACGTTAGAATTTAAAATCATTTTACCCTGTCATGGGAGGCTATTAAAAGTTTTCAATGAAAAACTTTGGCATGTTTGAAGAGAAAACTCCTCTAATGGCAGAGTACAGAGGAAATTGTTAAGTGGGAGACTAATTAATAAATAAGCCGTACCAGTGTGTTCAAACATAACTACAGTTAGAATTTCCCAAGGAGCTTCAATTACACAGGTGCAAGTCTTTATTCAGACCACTTCAGTCAGAATTCTGGGAACACATTGTATTTTTCACAACTGACTAGATGATTCTCATGTAGTGCCAATACGAGAGTCACTCTCTATACTAATATAATTATAAATACACACTTTGGGAATAGTCCCATGTATCAGACTTTTTTGAATTCTGAAGAGAAGACTTGCTTGATTGGTGCCAACCTCTGGGCATGAGTAGGATTTTTCTACTGCAGGCTTATGTACAATCTCGGTTTGACCTCTGTTGGTGGGACTAAATGCCTCGAGATAGCAGTTTATGTAGGATGGAAGAAGCAAGTATTATGTCAAGATGTTGTTCTTCCATTTTCATGTACTGCAGACATCATTCTCAAGTGCTCTTTGTGTATATTGTTAGATATTAGTAGCAAAGGAATTCATCAGCGATATTCAAATATCTCCTAAAATTGCATTTGTGCTGAAATATCTACTGCAATAATAAAAAAGAACTCATCGGTCTCCCTTCAAATCATTCTGACACATTATCAACACCAACACATCCTCTACCCCAGAAATTTCATGGGAAGTTATAGATCACATCCTTTACCACTCCCCCAAGTTCTTGAATCCCCAAGCCTCTTTGCCACCATCTTCCTTTTTCTAGGGGCACAGTTCCTGCCTTTCCCCTAGGTCAGTGGTGGTGAACCTATGTTGTGCATGCCGCAGTGAGCACACAGAGTCCTCTCTGGCAGCACATGAGCCAAGTCGCCTCAGCAGCTGATCACTGGATAACAGCTGTCTTTTTCTAAACTAAAACCTTAGTATCCAGGTTTAATCGCAATTTAGCATCTTGTGATAAATAAAGGGGTTTTGAGTTGCAGTTTGGGCACTTTTTCCCTCAAAGGTTCACCACGACTGCCCAAGGGGTTCAGGAAGAAATAACATTCATTTTCCCCTGACAAGTAGGTCCTCTAACAGTGAGGCCTTCCCTAGACATTCCTTGAGTTGATGGAGTCCAGATGTCCTCAAAGTGTACCTTTTCTCTTGGATATCCCTAATGTCTTGAACTTGTCCCTTTGTAAGACTTTAGCTATCTTGTTCTACTGGCTGCTGTATTACAGCTCTTGATCTCACTATATTTCCAAATAATTCCCAGGTGTATTTGCCACCTGGTCCTGGAAGTCTTTTCTCTGCTGTAGACCTCTTTGGGATTAGACTGCAATCTTACTCTCTCAAGGTCAGTGTCTCTGAGGAGCTTTCAAGGAGAGTTGCAGTGCTACTCAGTTCTAAACGAACAAAATTCTCCTTCGCCTCTATAATTTCATTAGAAATCTGGACTGCAGCTTCTCACATGACCTTGCACTCCAGTGACCCCTCAAGTGCCAGCCTCCTGCACCGTTGGGGTAAAGAAAGTTCTTTACTTCTTCAGTGCCTGAAGTCAAACAGCCAAGAACAGTGTTGCCTTTCATCCATTGCCTGTAGATTGCAAGAAACGTACATATAAGGCAACTCAAGGTTCCCCACAGGCAATTAAAAAAATTGACAATTCCCCAGTAACAACTATACCCCACTACTAACACTCCAGCCTCTTGCAAGACAGCTGTATAGTTTTGGTTTTGAGCCATATTTATGAATTACAAGAATTTTAATGGAATAATCTTTTAATAAAACATGGTCATTAAATTTCTCGATTTAAAAAAAATTTTTTTAGTGATGCCCAAAGAACCTTGTTCATTTTATAAGAACAATGATCTCCATATGAAGGATGATACCAGATGCTGCTTAGTCTGCAGAATTTGCAGCTGGGCATTAGCGGTTCAATAGCTTATGACTGGTTAGTCACTTTTCTATGGGCTTCTCCCTCCTCCTGGGAACATGAGATGCAGGAGAGAACTGCAGCTGTTACATCTCCAGGCCTCTGCAGAGGTAACTCAATGACTACTGCTGTATTCAGAGTTGCATATCAGCTGCAGTGCTGAGCAGCTGGAAATGTAGCTGCTGAGATTTTGACTGTGGTGATTCAACACATTATGGGTCTTCAAGTCCTGAGTCTTTTGAGAAAACATGAATAGAATACAAACAGTTGGCATCACACTTAGATCTCATGCAATCTTTCAACACTGCTTTAAAAGCAAAAAAAGAAAAAAAAATCCTACTCCACAGGAATATGAAGCTGCCAAGTGTGAAGTCTGGTGTTCTCATTTGCATTAGTCCCACAATGCTTTTTCACTTGCAGCTCTTTTGAGCTTGCCATTTTAAGTAGGACGAAGAAAAGGCTGAGGAAGCTGTGGGCTTTTCTAGTTTTGTATAAATTGTACCTACAAAATGCAAACAAGAGAAGTAAGAAATTCTTCACTTTGTCCTGAGCTTAGTGTGACTTCAAGTGAAAAAGAGTTTGGAACAAGTAAAACAGGCAATATATTCACTTATCCTTCAAAATAATCACATTTTGGAGTTTAGTCGCTTACAGTCTGTTTTTGTCTCTCATTTTAGAAACACGTATTATAGATTTAGAGATCCTAGTAATTGGAAAAGACTTCACAGATCTAGTCTAGAATGTCCACAGTAATAGATCACCTTCTCCTGTACTATCACTAAGCTAGTTATTGATGCCAACTTTACTCTGCATTATGGGTCCTTGTTGACATTTTCCAGTGACAGCTGGGTGGGAATACAGTCATCTGAGAGCATTCCTCACTGACATTTTATCACTTCCATCTGACCCATAAATGTACAGCTTTGGAGGTATTACATGTCTACATCTTTAATGAAAGTACAATCTATGCTTTTCTTTGTTTTGATCATTTTAAAGGGAAAAAATATAAAGCCAGATGGATAAGGCTTGCCCAGTTTTATGGAAAACTGTCAGCAGGCATGACATAAACCCAGTTCTCTGACTCAGTTAAGTATTCACCCTGTACTCCACATACAATAGACAAAAGCAGTTACCACATTTCAATTACTGCCCAGGCCTGAGAATACAATAGTAACTAAGAAAGGGAAAGAAAAGAGAGTTCTGCCTTCAGAGTTTGTACTCCAACAGCAAATAGGATAATAGTTACATATAGATACAACCAGTGAGGTAGAGTATTATAATAGTTATCACAGTTTAAATAAGTTGGGGCTTTTTGCTCTCTAATTTTCAAGTAGGAAAGGGAAAACCCTTTGCATTTATTCTTCCAAGGATATCTAGAGAAAAAATTGAGTTAATAGTATACAATCCTAGTGGCTGAAATACAAGGAATGGTAATGGTTTGATAGTTTAATTAACACTGTTGAATAGGACATCTTTTATTTTTCACACATAGTATTAGGTATTAGGAATCGAAAGACAAGAAAGATAGTTTCTCCACCACAGAAGGGAAATAGCACAGAGAGTCATGTAAATCAGTGGATGCTTAGGATGACATGTTGTGAATGCCATAGGATGTAAAGGTTTGTACAGACAGCTATCAAATGAAAGATCCATCCAGCAGATGGGGGTAACGGCTTTAAAGGAGACTTCATAATGTAGTTGCATTCAGCTGCACTTGAATAATGTGGATAATGAATAATGTGAAAAATGTAGGATGATGTGGAAACTGGAGTTCAAACAAGAAAAGCAGCCTGAGAGAACTCTAGGCACATCAGGTGTCTCCATGGCCCTCATTTTGGTCTGCATCATGTTGCGCTATTATCTAACTATACAAATTTCCCAAGCAAGGAGTTGAAACCAGAAGACAGCCTCTTCTCAAAAGTCTGTGTGGTAGTGGCAAGATACACGCCATTAATATGAAATTCTTGAATTTAACATTCATGGTTGAATCATTTGAGTTTTGTGGTCTAAACTTTTCTGTCTCTTAGTTTTTGTATTGGTTTTTTTCCCCATCAAAATACCTACTACCCACAATTTAATAAGGAGAGGTTTAATTTGGATTACAATTTCAGTTTATGATTGGCAGGATCCAGAGCAGAAACACCATGGTGAAAGGGCATGGTAGAGAAAAGCTATTGTTCAAAGGTGTTAGGAGCCAGAGGCTAGGGGAAGAACAGAGAGGAAGGGACAAGGGACTAGACATGATCTACACACAAATATACCCAGAGATACCCAGAAGTGTGTTCCACCAATCCTCCAGGTAGATCCCAAAGTCAATAAAGTTGACACTTCATTTTAACCACTGCATCCCACCTCTTGTCAATTTCACACCCAAACACACATATTGAAGCCACACTTATACTGAAATAAAGACAATAGCAAGTTTAAAATTCCACCTAACATAGTACAACTATCCTGCATACAACCAGAAACACAATAATTCTTTCCCAAAAGCCTCAACAATTCCAGCATTTTTCAAGAGTCAAAGTCATAGTCTCTTCCTATCCTTCAATCTCTGGGGAAAAACAAAACAAGTTGCATAATCCCAGTGTACAATGATTCAGGCTAAACATCCACATTCCAAAAATGAATAATAGAGGAATAGAAAAGAATTGGATCAAAACAAGGGTGATATCTAACAGGACAAACATTAAGTTATGTAACTGCATATCTGGCATCCAGAGTACAAGGTGGAGAGGTGTGAATTCCAGAGGGTTTGAGTGGCTCCACCCCATGACCAGGATTGCTGCACATAACCCCTCTGTTTTGCTGGTTCTGCTCATGGCTTGCAGTGTTTCTCAGCAGATGTTCCACATTCCAGTATCTCTGAATTCCTGTGGTCTCCTTTATACCTTTGGTTTCATTTCCAGCTTCATGCAATGCCCTCTCAGGAGCTACTTACCTTCATCTCCAAACCCCACAACACTTATATTTTGTATGCCAGAAAAATTAGCATCATTTGGACAATGCCAAGGTCAGCTATCCGCACTGATGGAAGCCAGCTCCCTTGGACCATGGTTGCAGCATGGGTCCTCTGAATGCCTGGATGGTTGAACATGGTGAAATGAGTCTCAGGGAACAAGTTACCTAGGAGGTCTTTCTCAAGCATGGATCCCAGGGACACTTTTCTCAAATGAAAGTTTGATAGTTTTGCATACTTGAGCCTGTGATGGGTAGGGTCATGCTGATTTCTGAGATGCCTTAAAGTTATCTTTTTTTGTCCTTGTACACAGACAGGACTTGATTTCTTCATAATGGTGCTAATCTCTCCAGCAGCCTCACCTTCCTTGGTTCCAAATTTATACTTCGTTTCTTATGGGCCAAAATTTAAGTTCTTCAAATTTTTCTGCTCTGTATTTTGCCTCAAATTCTTACAATAAATCTGGCTAAAAGTAACCAACTTTATTCATACCACAGCCTGAATATTGGGCTGGTTCCAAATTTCCTCTTTCAGATAAATTGGTCCATTGCTCTTAATCTCAGGATCCTGCAGTCTTAGGGCATAGGAAAAATGTAGACAAACTTTCAGGCTATGAGTATATTACATAACACCTTTAGTCCAACACCGACAATGGAGTCTTTGTTCTCAACTGAAACCTCCTGAGCCTGGCTCACATGCTTGTATTCCTAGCAGCATTCTGGTTTCTGAGATCTGGCCAGAATCGTGAGTCATGATCTGCTTATGAGGCTTGTTTAGCCTGAATCTCCAAATCTTTCCAAACTCCTCCAAATAACTATTCCAAATGTTTCTAAACTACATAGTCAGGTACAGTCAGAGCAATGACCCTACTTCTCTGGCAAAGAAAACCTACTTTTTGCATTAATCAGCTTTCCTGTTGCTGGGCACAATACCTGATATCCACAATTTACAGGAAGAGAGGTTTAATTTGGCTTATGATTTTGGGAGATTCAATCTGTAATTAGCTGCTTTCAAGGCAGAAACATCATGGCAGAAGAGCAAGGTGGACCAAAGCTGCTGAGTTCATGGTGAACCAGGAAGTAGAGGAGGGGAATAGAGACCCAAGGCCACACCTCTGTGGTCCACCCAGACACACCCAAAAGTGTGTTCCACCAATCTCCCAGCAGGATCGCAAAGCCAATCAAGTTGACACTGTCCCCCAAACTGCCACAGTATTGTCATCTTTAAAATGGCCATAGTAAAAGAATAAAATCTTTCAAGAGTTAAATAAATGATAATACAATACTTAGAACAGTAGTAGTTCATACACAATATATATTAGCTATTATTACTTGGACCATCGTAAGAATCACTAATATTGGTAAAGGTTATTTACTGTATTCTGTTCTTCTGGGAGCCTTGAAGGAAAAGTCTCCACTGTGGAGATCAGGGGTCATTCAACCTACACTGTAGAGGAAATAGGAGAAACATTTGTAGTTGTTTGAAATCTGTGTGCTTATATGGGGTGGGGCTGCTCTGAATAGGAATGTGCTTTTCACCTTCTCCATTCCCACTTGAACTCACTGTTTTCAGTGGCAGCTATTAAAATGTGCAAATTATGTGACTAATATTTGTAGGCAGCTCAGGATACTCACCAGTTTCCTTCTTTCTTCCCAGTTTCTCAGAACTAAGTTTTGTTCAGTTTGGTTTGGGTTAGTTATTATCCCATCTTTTAGCATCTTGGGTACACAACGAGTACCCAAGTTTATTAGAGACCTGGACTCCTATTTGGACTCACAAAAGAACTCCCCTTCTTGGAGCTGCTGCCCAAAACCTAACTCATGGCCTGTCTCAGTTCAGTCTCAATGATAGAATACCCTTGACTGGGTGTCTTAAACGACAAACACTTATTTTTCACACTTCTGGAAATGAGAAGTCCCAAATCAAGGTACTATCTGATCTGGCTGGAATCTAGTAAGGGCATTTTTCCTCATTTGTAGAGATACATCTTGTTGCTATATCCTCACATGGCAGAAACAGAGAATATCTTTCTTATGTCTCTTTTTATAAGGTGTTATACACTGGATGTTTGTGAATCCACAATTCACAGGCTGAAAGCACATTTCTAGTGAGCTGGCATTTGAAAATGACAGCTTTCAGAAGTAGAGCCCCTGTGAATAGGATTAGTAGCCTCACAAGAAGAGACAAAAGAGATATGAACTATTTCTCTGCCATGTGAGAACACAGAAAAAAGACCATCTGTGAATCAGGAAGGCGGCCTTTACCAGAATCTCAATAGGTATCTTGATGTTGAACTTCTCAGCCTCTGAAATTATAAGAAATAAATTTATGTTAAGTAACCCAATCCATGGCACAAGTACAGCAACTCAAACTGACTAAAATGTAAGGGCACTAATCCCATTGATAAGGGCTTCATCCTCATAACCTAATTGCTTCCAAAAGGCCTCACCTCCAAACACTTATCATCCTGGAGACTAGGGCTTCTTCATGAAAATTCAAACAGTCCATAGCAGGTAACCTTTCTGGACTGGATATTCCTACATGGGAACAAAACTTCTCACTCAGTTCCCCTGCTTCTTGCCTTTTCTTCAGAGTGCCTTCTGTTCTCTACTATACCCTCCTTAATATTACTATCCAGTGTACTGGATCAAATTTTCGCATGATCAAAAGCACATACTCTGTAAAATTGTATTGACAAAGTCTATTTTACATCTGACAATGTACCTTAAGTGGAGCTACTTTTTCTTTAATTAATCCTTAAATTTTTATAGTAATTTTTATAATAATTTTTTCTCAAACATTACAATTGAATGCCTGCCATTCCATTGCTCCTTGATGGGTTCATAACTTTCCTAAACCCTCAGACTCTAATCATTAGATTTCCTCAGGTAAATCTGCACAAAGTCATTAATTTCACTAAAATTTAAGAGTTAAATTTTGGCCAATTCGGAGAAGAGTTTCGATAAATTTATTATTTGGGAAGGATTGAATATTTATCTTTTCATGAGGAGTATCAGCTCTTGATGGAAGATTGACTGACTAAGAAAATGCTGACAATTTCACATAGCTGCATTTCACCAGCAATACAGAGACACAGTAATACTGAGTGTGTTATATCTGAGAGATAAACTTGCTTTGAGCATCACTGAAAGGTGACTAGTTCATTTTCCATAAAATGGTGACAACTATCTCAGAGAAAAACTGCAACTCTGTGTACAAGGTGAATTTTGAAGAAGGAGCCTCTTTGAAACAGTGATGAATCACATAACAGTTACGAAAAATGATTAAAAAACTCAAAAATGTTTTTAAAATTCCTTAAGCCTAGTAATTCTCAAGAGAGTTTTTGAAAACTTGTTTTGTTGAACAAATAAACAACTTCAACATTCAGTATCATTCTATTTTTTTGAAAGTGACTTTTGAACATTTATCTTTATAGCTTTGGCAAGTACATGGCAAAAGTTATTCTACCCCTGTGAGGTCGAATCTCTCAGTCTCCCTATTTTTCTGTCTCTTTTTCTGTCTGTTTGTCTCTGCCTGTCACTCTCACTCTCTTTCTCTCTGTCTTTACCTCTCTCTGTGTCTGTGTCTGTGTCTGTGTCTCTGTGTCACACACACACACACACACACACACGTAGGAATATGGACACATTTAAAAGAAAACTAAACAAAGTCCAGCATATAAACCACAGGTTTCCTGAGACCTAACTTTTATTTTTCATTTTTATGTCTCAAGAGTCCCATTTCCTGACATTCTGATCCATCACTTCATGAGGTCCCTGACATGGAATTTTTTGCAAGGATTCTGGCTTTTGTGTCTCCCACTGCTGATGTAAAGTTATGGTCAAGGCACATGTTCAGGTATTGACTTCACCTTATGTGTTTTCAAGTAAGTCTGGAGAATAAGGATGTATGCATTCCATATGATGAGGGCAGGTGCTGAGGAAGTGAGCTAGGCATTGGACAGGAATTCAGATTCCCTGTTTCTTTGGTCCCACTCTAGTCTTTATTTCTTGTCTAACTTTGTCAATTAATCCCTGTTAAATGTGATTTTTGCTCAATGAAAAAGAGAAACAATTCAATATTCCTAACTGCAAGAGCAGTTTTACTCCAGGATGGCTGAGGAGAAATGGATTTCTTTCAATTGTTAAATACTATAATGAGGGCTGGGCTTGGTGGCGCATGCCTATAATCCCAGCACTCACACTCGGGAGGATGAGACAAGAGGATCATTGTCAGTTCGAGATCAGCCTGGGCTACAAAGTGAGCTCAAGGTCAGCCTAAATAGCATAGCAAGACCCTGTCTCAAAAAGACAAGGGCCAGGGATTTAGCTCAGTGGCTTAAATGCCTGCCTAGTAAGCATGAGGTTGTGAGTTTGATCCTTGGTGCCGGAAAAAAAAAAATACTGTAATGAGGCATCATTTGTTGGGATGTGGTGTATTGTATATACTCATTAGGGTAAGGAAAGTTTTTGATATAGTTTCTATAAAAATGATTATTTGAAACTCTAGATTTTATTTATTCCAGCTAAAGTTTTTGCAATGTGAAAAGAAAAAGGCAAGGAATTATGTTAAATAATTTATAGATTTAGGCAAATTGATCTCTGAATGCAACATATCTATTTTAATTTTTGACAGCATATTATTGAGAATTTTTAGGTTAGAATTTTGAGAAGTTTAAGGTTATAAGCTGGGTTTATCCACATCTCTTTAATTTTTATTACTTCAGTGACATTATTAATTTACTGAATTATCAGTTAACCAGGGAATATATTGTTATGGTTCATTGACTTTTCCACTTAATTTCAGGTTAGCTAGAAAATGGTTTGTGCTTTAAACTTTACTGAACTTCTTACCAAAACCTTGCTTTTTATGATCCAGTATATTCATTATTCAGTATATTATCCAATATATTCATTATTCATTATTCTCAACAGATAGGTTGAGACCTTGCTTTCCTGTGAGCCATGCATGGTACTGGACATGTGAGATACAGTCCCGGGTCATCTGTCCACACAGAAGTTAGAAAAGGAGATTGACTTTGTGATGTAGTAGACTGTAGGGTCTTACACGAGACCCACAGTTTATGTGACGGGATCACAGAGGAGGTATTTCTGCTCAGCCTAGGGACTAAGGGAGGGTTAGACTCTTGGAAAAGAGAGACTATTTTAAGATAAGAAAATGCCATGTTTGAGGCAAAATTGTATTCAGGGAATAATTCACTATGAACAATTCAGTGTACCTGGAGTGTATGAAAGTGGGAAGTGGTGAGAGTAGAGGGTAATGTTATGAGCAGGCTTTTTAATCTAAACTTGATGAGCATGGATTCTCATGCTTTAAGCAAATTTGTATCTCTAAGAAAGCTTTGTACACTGTTGAAGGGAGGAAAGTTGAAACTGGGAGCAGGGAGATATATTTGGAAGATGTAGTAACTTAGACAAATGTCATTAGAATAAACTGGCTGGAGATAGAAAGGAATGGTAGAAAAGAGCTCATAGATCAGTGAATTCCAAACTGTGGTTTCCAGGACCAGTCACATTAATACCACTTGTGAACTTATTAGAAAAGCAAATAATCTGGTGATATCCAGACCTACTGAGTCAGAACTTGGGGCTGGAGACCAGTACTTTAGATTAGCAAGCTTTCCAGGTGACTCCTGTGCATCTTAAATGTTAAGAACTACAGCAATAAATTGGTTTGCAGAACTTCCTAATTGACTCAATGTGAGGGGAAGAGAGGGGCATAGGATACCTCACACATATGTTGAGTTTTTAGTTAAATAGCAAATTGAGCCACTGATGACTCAATGCCTCATAATAATTGCAATAAATATCACTTAAGATGTTTATAGGGACTGAAATAATTTTAAGTTACATACCTCCTTGTATTCCTTCACAAATGTGTTAATTGCTTTTGTTGCCAACATTAGAGTGGTGACCTCCAAATGCTGAATCCAGTGGTATTTCTAAATGGCAACACGTGTTTTTGAAAAATGCTTATTCATTTATATCCAGGACTCCTATATCAGTAACACAGATGGTTTATCTAAAACATTCAAGGAGGGCTTATTTATGGAAAGACTAATCACCAAGGTAGAAGTATGGTGTAGAGGAAGGATAGGTGATAGAGCAGAACTTTCAGCCATCAGGAACAAAACTGTCACCACCTATGAAAATATGAGGGCAGGAAGAAGTTACTGAAATTCCAGAGGAAATGGAGGCACACAATTCAAACCAACTTTGGAGGAGCAGTGCTTTTTTAGGGGCACAACCAGGCTGAAGCAATCCCACAGGGAGGAAATCAGTGGAAAACATACCTAACTTTTTGGTTTTCAATGTGTACAGACCAGCAACATCAGTATCGTCTCAGATCTTGCTACAGAAGCAAACCTTCAAGTCCTACTCAAGAGTTGAATAGAAGTCAGACACTCTGGGGCTGGAACTAGCACTCTGTTCAATAATCCCTGCAGGTGAGTATGGTGCCTTCTAAATTTGAATGGATCTAATCTCATTACCTTT
Source organism: Cuniculus paca (assembly GCA_004365215.1). Classification (NCBI taxonomy): domain Eukaryota; kingdom Metazoa; phylum Chordata; class Mammalia; order Rodentia; family Cuniculidae; genus Cuniculus; species Cuniculus paca. The sequence continues at coordinate 10,876 of RJWT010003369.1, read as the reverse complement.
TCCTCATCTCTTGTGGGGCCCTATTCCCATTAGGCAAACCATCAGAAATGAGCTAATTTCGTTACGGTCAGTTTCTTA
>RJWT010003369.1:0-10698 GCA_004365215.1 Cuniculus paca | reverse complement strand
GTGAGTATGGTGCCTTCTAAATTTGAATGGATCTAATCTCATTACCTTTTCCTCGTCTCTTGTTGGGCCCTATTCCCATTAGGCAAACCATCAGAAATGAGCTAATTTCGTTACGGTCAGTTTCTTAAGGCAGACAGCCAGCGGGAGGATGTTGAAGAAAGCTGGCATCTGGTTGCACAAATGCAAAGTGCTCAGCATGACCCTTCCCTAGCCAGTTTTCTAAAGCCTCACTGTTCCACCTGCTGGTTTCTTGCTATCCCCTGACCTCTTCATGATGGATGCCACCACCACAATCATATATGTGTCAGTGCTGTAATAATTACATTCTAATTTGTCTTCTAACCTCTGCCCCTACCTCCTTCAGTCTATTCTCAACATAGCCACCATTATTTACATGGTGTAAGTCAAATCATGTCATGCTTCATTTCAAATCCTATAAGACCTTTTGTATTAGCTAAACTAGATTATTCTTCAGTATCATAAAAAGAATCACCTAAAACTTCAGATTTTTATTTCTTTTTCAAGCTATATACCTTGTGTGGGTCACATGGCCTCTGCTCTACATAGTAACTCAGGAACCAAGGTGGTAGGACCTCTGCCTTGACACGTACTTCAATCCTCACTGTAGGAGAGGTAGGGACTGGGGAAATACATAGTGGCCTTAAAAAGATTCCTTTCCCAGAAAGGTCTGACGCTTTACTTCCATTCCTATTTTCTTGGCTAAACTTAGCTGCCTTGATGTGCAACACAATCACCACAGAATTTCATGCAACAAGAAGCATTTATCTGCTATGCATCTACAGGATGCCAGAGGTCACATGGTCTAGACCAGGCTAGGCTAGGGGATCTACTTTAAGCAACAAGTTCTCCTGGGTCCTATAACATGTTTCTCATTTTCCTCCTAGGATCAGTGGACTATCCAGGGCATGTTTCCATAGTGACAGCAGAGATTCAAGAGGACCAGCCACACTGGGCATGCATATTTCAAATCCCTACTTGTATCATATCTATTTATATCCTATTGACCAAAACAAATCACATGGATAAAACAACAGCTAAGCAGTAGATAATTATGTATCTGTGTGGCTAAAATGACAGGTAAGCAGTGAGGCCAAGGCATGGGTATGGATGTGAAGAAAGGAAGAGGAATTGGAAAAAATAATATAATCTATGATGCATGATCACATGTAACTTTAAGTGGGGTGTGTGGTGGAATGCAATACTTCTATGTGCCTAGAAGGATAGCAGAAAACATTTGTTGATCTTTAGTAGTCAAAGTCAAAGTTCTTATAATGGCCTACAAGGTTACATGAAATCTTTCTTACTTTCTAATTTCATCTCCCTTCACTCAACTTGGTTCATAACATTCCAATACCACACAAGCAATCTTCTACCTTAGGATCCTTGCATTTGTGTTCTTTTCTTGTAATAGTCTTTTGTTAGGTTTTTGAATGGCTTTCTCTCTTATGTTCTTTAGGCCTTTACTTTAGATAACCATGTTGTATAAAATCGACTTTCCTTCTAGTACTAATCCCTGTTTTTATTTATGTATAGTCAGATATATTTTATTATCACACACTTAATAAATTTTACCGGTTAGTCTGTCTCTCTTTACTATACACAACATAAGGATAAGAATTTGATCTTTGTTTTGTTGTTATTCTCATGATGTTCCTGGTGCACAAAGGGTGTTTAATAAATTTTGTTGAATAAATTAATGTCCTGGATGTTGATTCTTCTGCCGTTAGAAACAGACAAAGTTGACTTCATTTCAAGGATGTAAGAACGGTTCAGTAAATGTAACACATCACAATAGAGTCAAGGATGAGAATTATGTGATTATTTCAATTGGTACAGAAAAGCCTCTGACAAAATTCAATATCCTTTCAGGGTAAAAACCCTGAAGAAATGAGGTAATGAAGGATCATTTCCCACTATAGTAAAGACCATATATGATAAACCCAAAGGCAACAGCATCTGAATGGAAAAAACTTAAAACATTTTCTCTAAAATCAAGAATAAGGTGAGGATGTCTACTCTCACCACTCCTATTCAGTATAGTTCTTGAAGTTTTAGCCAGAGCAATGTAGGCAAAGGAAAGCAATGAAAAGGATAGAAACAGGAAAGGAGGAAGTCAAAATATCCTTGTTTGTAAATAATATAATCCTATATATTGGAGACCCTAAAGATTCCACGTCCTTTAGAGCTGATAAAGTCAGCAATGTAGCAGGATACAAAATCAATGTTAAAAACTTGAAAATTTTCCTGTACATCAATAGTAAGGAGACTGAGAAAGAAATCAGAAAAACAATTGCATTATAATATTTTTAAAAATACCTATATCTAGCAATAAATCTAACCAGAAGGTAAAAGACTTCTATAAAGAAAATTTCGAAACACTAAAGAAAGAAATCAAAGGAGACACAATCAAATGGAAAGACCACCCATGTTCTTGGATTGGAAGATAACGTTAAAATGGTCAAACTACAAAAAACAGCCTATAAATTCAGTGCAATCCCATCAAAATACCAATGACATTTTTCACATAACTAGAAAAACCAATCCTAAAATTCATATAGAAATACAAAGAACCCAGAAAAGTAAAAGCAATACTAAACCACAAAAGCAAGGCTGCAGGCATCATAATACCCAATTTCAAATTATACTTCAAAGTGACAGGGAGCCAGAATAAAAGTAGGGGTAGCCTGCCCATTAATTGCAGAATGGATAAGAAAGACATGGCATTTTATACAATGGAAACCTACTCAGTTGTAAAGGAAGATAACCTCAAGGCTCTTGTAGGTGCATGGAGGCAACTTGAGATCATGCTCATGGATGAAATGGTCCAGAGTCACATTGGTGAATTTCATGTTGTCTCCCTAGTAGAACAAATTAAAGGAGTTAGTGGGATCCAAAAGGCACAATACATATTGGGAAAGTCAAAGGGGAGGAATTATCTAAAAAGAGAAGGAAGTGACCACTGTAAATCTATTATCATGATTTGGAACACATATTGTTTTCATTGTTCTGATTAATTTCATTTTATTCTGATTTGTTTGATTTTATTATACTTGATGGCATGGACAGCTATTTTAAAGATAACAAAACATATAATTACAGCCATGGAGGACGTCCAATTATCTTATTTTGAAACCCTGTATTGGTTTCATTGTTTTCTTTTGATTGATTTTACCCTATTTTGTGTTGTTTGATTGTATTATGTCTGAAGGTGTAGGCAACTATTCTGAAGATAACAAGAAGCATTATGGTAGCCACTGGTGTTTTACTAGTATCTTGAAGTTCTGTATTGCTTACATTGTTCTGCTTTGTTTTTGTTGTTGTTGTTGTTGTTGTTTTACTGGTTTTATTTTTTTCTATTTTGTTTGATTTTATTTGTCCCTGATGGTATGGGCAGTTATATTGCAGATAACAAGAGGCATTATGGTAGCCATTATTGATTGCTTTTTACCCTATTTAGAAGTCATGTACCATGTTCATTGTTTTGTTGTGATTGACTCTACTTTGTTTTATTTTGTTCAGTTGTATTCTTTTCAAAATAAAAAACTAGAAAAAGAAACAAACAAACAGTAGTGGTAATAAAAGCAACATGATGCAAGTACAACAACAACAAAAAAAAATAAAAATAAAACATGTTTAACAATGAAAAAGAATAGAGAACACAGAAACAAATCCACATGAGTACAACCAACTAATTTTTGACAAAGGAGCCAAAAATATATGTTGGAGAAAAGAGAGCCTTTTTAACAAATGCTCCTGTGAAAACTAGATATCCACTTGTAGAATACTGAAACTAGATCACTATCACTCATCCTGTACGAATATCAATTCAAATGGATCCAAATTCAAATGAATCAAAGACCTGAAACATTAAAATTATTAAAAGAAAACAAAAGGGAAACAACTGATGCTACAAGCACATGAAAAGACTTCTTGAATAGGATTCCAATAGCACAAGAAATAATACCAAGAATCAACAAATAGGACTATGTCAAATTAAAATGTTTCTGCACAGAAAGGTAGACAATGAAGAATGAAGAGACAATCTATAATATCAGAAGATATCTTTGTTTGCAAGTCTTCTGAGAGTAGATTAATAATTGGAATTCAAAAAACTTAACACCAAAAAAGCAAATAGCTCAATCAATAAGTGTGCAAAATAGTTGAATGGATGGCCCTTAAAAGCAGTACAAATGACCAATAAATGTATGAAAAAAAGTTGAATATCTGTAGCTATTACTCAAAAGCATATAAAACTTACACTGAGATTCCATCTTACACCAGTCATAAGATCTATCATCAAGATTACAAAAAACAGTAAATGCTGGTAAGCATGTAAGGAGAAAGGAAGCCTTCTACACTACTGGAAAGAATGTAAATCAGTTCAGCTACTATGAGAATCAATATAGAGGTTTCTCAAAAGACTAAAATAGAACAACCATTTGATTCTAATACACTATTCCTTGGTATATATTCAAAGAAATTAAAATTAGTATACCAATGAGATGCCTATATACTTGTGGCACAGTATAATAGCCAATATATGAAATCAGTTTTTGTGTCCACCAAAAGATGAATGGATAAAGAAAATGTGATTATATAAACATAGTGAAGTATTATTCAGTCATAAAAGAACAAAATTTTATCTACAGTAAACGTGACATGTTTTAACATTCCTGTTATGAAATTTGACTGAGGGACTCTGGTATCTTCTAATCCTAATCCAGACTCTTCTGTCTGGGTAGCCCCTCCACATTAACTTCAAATCATCTCCAGGTAACATCATTTGGCAACGAAACCTTTTTAGAACAAATGGAAAAACCTAAGAGAAAGACAGATTTTATAGTAAATATCATCCACGAAAGTCACACAAAGATGAGTTTCCTTCTGAGGACATTTGGCAATGAGGAAAGAATGCTATTGACATGTAGCAAGCAGAGGCCAAGGATGCTATTAAACATCCTGCAATTGATAGGACATCCACCTACAATGAAAAATTATCCAACCCAAAATGTCAATAGCTCTGTCCTTGAGAAATCATGCTCTAAGGGGAGTGTGAAGGCCATGGTCTCAGTGGTCCCAAAAGTAGTTTCGGATAAACTGTTTTACTATCTACGAGAGTTTCAAGTACTGTAAGTACTTCTAGGGCAAAATCCAACACAGTATTATTATCACTGGTACATTCTAAGTACTTTGTACAGTGTCTAAAAAATAACAGGTTCTCAAAAATACTTGTTAAATGCATTAATGAAAAAAGACGTTATATTAAACCACTAAATATATTTCTAAACACAATAGTATGTTGATGATTGTTTTGTCTCACTTCCTTTAAGTTCAGATTTAGACCTGTAATATTCATCATTCTGTGACTTTGAGTCTGTTCTCAATTTTATGAGAATGAAGAAAGTCCTATTAGACCCAGTCTTGTGCAAAGGCTCACACAGTTCATGAAACAGCCTGCTGGAGAGATGTTTCCTCCTATGGATAAAACAGGAAATGACATTAGTTCCTGTAGAATCAAATGTGGTGAGCTTGAAGCATTGAAATTCAGTGAATTATTTTTAGTTTGTTTTTAAATTTATTTTTGGGTAAATAGTTGACCAAAATATTTCCTCCCCACCTCTGATTTCTACGGTTGCTGATTTGGTCTGGGCTTTTCTCCACTGTCGACTTTGAGTGAGTGCAAGTTGTATTTCTCAACAGAGCTAATTTGTTTACCATTTTTGTCACAGTTTTATACTACACTTGAGTGACTTCATTTAGCCTATTTGTGCATGAGAAGAAGTGAATCATCACATAAACCTTCCATTTTTATTTATATGATAACCAAGATTGTATTTAGTGTGCAGAATAGGTTTAACTGGTGAGGAAAAAACAGTTTACTTTTATTTCTTTTTTTTTTTATTTTACTTTGCAGAATCAGGTTTTCAGTGAATAACTAAAGTAAGCATTTCTATGAGTTGAGAAAAAACTTTATAGGCAACCCAGAAACCAATTTTTAAAGCATTTATAAGATTTTGTAAATCTTGAGATTTAGTAAGAGATGGTGAAAGTCTAAGGAAAACCTTGGATCCTCATCTTTCCCCATCCACTATTGTCAGAGTCTTCACAATGAGACAAAGACTCCCACACTTGCAAAGGAGTCCAAGCCTGTATCCTTGGAGATATTCTTGACCATCGAGACCCTGAAGCTACATTTAAACATTTGCCTCTCAAAAATATCCTGAAACTGTCTGCTTATAACTTCCTCCAGTGTGGCTTCCCTAGATGAGGCCTCCTCTCCCTCCTGAGCCTGTAACCATCTCTCTGCTTCTACTCTTGCTTTTCTATAGTCAATTCTGTACACACAGAGAGACCGTATACTGACTTGTCCTATTACTTCATTTCCTAGCTCAGAAATCCCTCAGGACTTCCCAAAATATTCAGAACACAAACTCCTCATGACCTATACTACACTCCAGGAATTGGTTCTGCTTACTTTTTTAAAAATCATTTTTCTTACCATCAAGTCCCTTGCTCCTCCACCCTGTCCCTTTTGATGTCCCTCATACCATCCCAGCTTGTTTTTGTTTCAGGGCCTCTGCACTTGATATTCTTTTGCCTAGAGTGGTCTTAACCAAGATATTTCCAACCATTGTTTCCTAACATTCTTCAGATAGAAATAAAAATGTTGCCTCTTCAGAGAGGCCTTCCTTTCACTTTCTAACTTATTTTCCTTTCAGACCTCATCATTGTATGAAATTTTATGTGTTCATCTTCTATTTCTGTCTTGATGCAAAATTCTGAACGCTGTGCTGTTCACTATTTTGTTCATGGTACCCAATAGCTAGATTCATTCCTACCACATACTAGATGCTCAATTACTTTCATAGTTGAATGAAACTTGACCACAATCTTCAATGTTGGCCTCAAGATTCATGCTTATGATTGTCTGGTGCATGAGAAGACTTTTTGAAGACATTCTTTAGTTTTGCCTTCTGCATGATGAGTCATACTGATGAATGTGATTAAGTGTGGCATAATCTGGAATTATTACTTGCTGACTTTTGGCAAGTACTTGAACACTATGTGCTTCACTAGCACTATGTAATTGCTTTATAATAAAAGCTGTACACATACTAATTTATTTAATTTTCATAAAAATCACTTAGTACTCAACTATTACTGAAGTTAAATACACATAAACTTTGAAAAAATTCTTGGTACCTCGAGAGCACTCAAAAAAGAGCACAGTTCTCACAGTCAATATTCTTATAGATTCTTTATTTGCAAGTTTGCCTGCTTAAAACCAATTTGTTGTTTTTGTAGTTATTTACAAACATGTGTAGAACACTGAGAAAGTTGAAATACAAATGTTCACTGCTGAAATCAAGCTCTTACACAGCCCTCACACTGTAAACAAAAGTACTTTTCATGATCTACTTAGTGCTGTGATATTCACATTTATATTTTTACTTTTTGTTGGTGATTTTGCTATTTAAATTGATCTAATGCAAGCTACAAACCCATACTGAAGTGCTACCCAACATTCCAAACTGCAAGAAGATTGTGCTGTGGCCTACAGTGAAAATACACATGTCAGATAGGTTTATTCAGATATAAACTACAGTGGGCTATTGTCTGTGAGTTCAAGGAAAACGAATCAACTATATCTCTCTCTTTCCACTGTTCACTAAACAACTCCAAGAAGTGATTTTTCACTCCATTTCCACTGGATTTGATAACATCACAATTCTTCCCACCACAAAGTCTCATTATTGGATTTGTACCTCTACCATAAAACATTCTCAAATGACTAAACACAAGGATTTTGGCCAGACATTAGCATCAGTGGCAAGGGACTTAAGATTTGTAGCTGCATTCTGGGTGTTGGTGTCTTTCTCTCCCTCTCTCTTTGCAGTTTGATTTTCTCTGTTTTTGGTCTACTTGGCAAGAGGCATGGCTGCCAATAGATGTTGATTTTTGCATTCCACCATCCAATACCAAAGAGAGATTCTCAATCTTTTCTTAGGTCCATAGATCTCAAGAAATTTGGGGTCAGGTGCTCCTTCCCTAGAAATTAGCTGCAGCTAGTGTGTGTGTGTGTATGTGTGTGTGTGTGTGTGTGTTACTGTGACATAGTTATTCCAGCTATAACTCTGTGGGTGACATAGAGCTACACTGGCTGATAGTAGCCATTAGTCATGTGTCACCATTTATGCATAATTACAAATTTAAATTGATTAAAATTTAGAAACTCATTGGTCACATATTTCAAGTGCTCAATAACCACACAGAGCAAATGGCTACAGTAATGGAAAGCACAGATACACAGCATTTCCACCATGACTAAAAGCTCTTTTGGACAATACTGCTATCGCAAGAGGCATTTCTCAGAACAGGAGTGGAGGTGAGGATTGGAGGAGTATTTCTAGCAGATAAATCATGAGCTACCTTTTACATCTTCTCTGGAATAGTTCATAAAAACTGACCCAGTCCCCTTGAGATACTTTCTTCTCTGGCACCCAGGATCTTTTTATTCTCTTGCAATTGCCCTGGGATCTTTTCCCCCTCAATCTTCAACCTCCCCTAGGAATCTTGGAAACCACACTTGTGGTTTATTAAGAGCTATATGTTTCTTCCCAAATTTACATCTCATTATTAGACTCCTCTTATGATCTCTGTACCCACATACCTAACTGCCTATTTAATGTCTCTCTGTGGATATCAAAGGCAACTTGGGATTAGTATCTAAAAATTCTATCCCACACCTCCTCCTATTACCTTTACTCCATCTCAATACATGACAGCTCTATCTTCCCAGCTTGTTATGCTATATGTCTTATAAAAATTCTTGAAATTACCCTTCACCTCACTCTAATTCATCTCTAACTCTGCTCAAACATTCAAAATATTTTTTCTAATCTCATCGTATTTTTTTTGAATTCTAATGCCACTCTTACCTTTCACATTCCTCCTGATATTGATTCAACTTTATAACCCTGTCATAGTTTCATCTTCTCAAGGAATCCCTCCCTGTTCCCTGATCTGAATTCTACCTTTTACTTTCATCCCACATTGTTTTTGCTTTTTGAGAAAAAACAATAGGTTACTATTGTACTTACACAATATTTACTCTTCCTCCTCTGGATCAATGAGGGCAAAAAACACATCGATCTTATTCTGTAAAGATACTGTGTCTAGCACAGGACTGGGGACTTAACCAGCACTCAGTAACTATACTACTTACTAAAGGTTTGGAGTACATTTTTGTGCACTTTATGAATTCATTTTTCTTTCTCTTCTCTTTGGCTATGGACATCTGCCTGATTGTCCTTATCTTCCCATAGTTGCAGCTTTTTCACTATAAGGATGACTCCCAGTTTCTTCTGAGAGATGTGCTCTTGAAATTGAACTTTTCTTCCTGCCTCCCTCATCTTCCCAGGAGAATACTCAGGAATTATAACTCAAATAATTCCTTCCAGGATAGCCCAAGCCTGTACTCTCCTCCCCACCCCATCACTGTGACCTTTGGATTCCTCTGTTGCCTTTCTCATAGGCCTAGTTCATGCAAATTGCACTTCCCAGACATTTGCAGTAAACAGCCTGCACAACCACAGGGGACACACATCCCTTCCTGTCTCAAAAGTCTCACTTGTATTTACTGTCTCACCTCTAGTACTTCAAGGAGCCCTATCTGTAACCTACATTCTGGCCCCAAATCTTCCTATAGTTTGACATTTTCCAAAATACAGAATCAGAGAATTGTTCTGCTGGAAAACTGATGGAACCTCTTACAGATCAGGTTTTGTAAAGGAGGAAACACAGGGCCAGAAATTGGGAGACTTGTCACTATGCTCAAGGTCATCTCACTTTTTGTCTAGCCTTTTACAACACTGAGAGACCATACGGCTTCCTCTCCTAAATGAAAAGGCAAAACTCCCTTGCTAGCCATCTAGGCAAGACAGTGAAAGGTGCTTACCAAAGCTAAATTACTATCAATTGTTCTGCTACAGATTCTTTTATTTTCCTTTCTGTCACTTTACTCTGTAGTTGTGAACTGAAATTATTTGAATTTATTCTCTGTATTCTTTTGTATTCACCTTAGGGAGTTTGTTGGTGTATCTTTGCTCTTTCTGTTTACCCACCTAGACTATTGTTCTCTGGATTTATTTTCTTTGCAGATCTGACTTGTGTTTTCAACCCCAAGCATGCCAAATACATAGTGGACTTTAATGCATTTGTTGGTAAATACATAGCACAATATTTTAGTAGGTTTCCTCCATATCGACTGTGGCTAAATTTCATTTGATTGGTAAGCAGCCACCATTATATTCTGAAGTTTGCATCAAAATGGACAATATTTGAATTATTTATATGACGTGGTCCATTGTCGAGAAGCAGTGACTTCTTAAAACAGTTGATCATTTCACCCTGCTTGCTGCTCTCTTGGGAAACTGTCCATTTGATTTCCTTAAATTAACCCTACCTCCTATACCTCCCCAAAGTAGGGATCAATCCTGATTTCTCTAGGCTGAAGACTGGTGGGCAGAGGCTGGTGAGAAAGGAAAGAAATATGAGAGTCACAGGGGAAAAAGGAAAACCTAGAAGATCTAGAAGGTAGAAAATGAAACATTCATAAAATGAGTTCATCCAAAGAGACAAGTTCGGAAGCAATCCAGAGATTTTTGTTCTTAAAGG
>RJWT010003368.1:0-36699 GCA_004365215.1 Cuniculus paca | reverse complement strand
TAACACAACAATAACCAATTGGAAGCAAGGCAAGAGTTTGAAAATCCAGGGAGAGGCATATCCTGGGAAACTGGAGAAAATTCTGGTTCGGGGGTCTGAGTAGGGTTCTACACAGTACTTGGGCAAATGTGAGTGTCCAGAGAGGCCTTGGAATAGCTCATCACCAAATGAAAAGTGATCAGATTTTTCAGAGACAAGGCCATGCCTGACACTGGAGTGGGCACCTCCAAGCTGATGACATCTTCACCCTTCTGCAGAGAGGTGTGGGTGTAGACCAGATGTGCTATGGAGAAGCCCTGAAGTGAAACACAAATGCCTAGTTTTTAGCTTTGCCAGAAGTGGCAACAGTAGTGCCTTAGTTGAACTCAGTGACCTTGGTTAGAGAAGAGAGCTTAGTCTAGAGGGTGACCAGATATTCAGAAGATTCAAATAGTTTTAGGAGGTCAGATTTTCTGCCATCATACATTTTCACTACAGTGTCAGAAGAATGAACTTTCTGTCTGGAAATCTATTTATGGTAAGATTAAAAATGGAGTAAGCACTCAAATACTAAAATGTATTCTGGGCAACACTGGTGCAAAGATATATTTTAGAAAGAAGTATGTGGTGGCTTATCATCAAATAAGTTTGGAGAATATATGCTTTATAGACTAAGCCATTAAGAAACCTGTTTAACTGCATAATTTAGCATGCCTCAAATTATTCTTGGCCACTTGGTTTTAGGTAATGACTGTTAACATCTTCTGGGAGTTGATATTCTGCTAAACAACATTAGAAATTTTACATAGAAAATCATAATTGACCTTCACAACGAACATTTTCTCTACAGAAAGAATAGAAACAGGGTTAGCACTAGCCAAATGTGTCATTGGCAAAGTGTCTTGGCTCCCAGCCTTTTCTTTATGTACCTCTTTTGCTGATTTTCTTTGGAAGAAATTCCTCACCATCTTCAGCATTACTCTTGTCCCTAACCATGGTTTGAAAGACTTTGTCCCTTGCTAAAAGAATTTGAGACATGGGGAAAGATGGGAAAGTATATTTACACTTCATAAAATGTATTGTAGGTAGATGCTTACTGACTCATTTTTGTCTTAATGCTAATTTTTTGGTTTTCACAATAGTCAGTGTTTTTATACCTCACCACACTTGGTCTCTGGGGAAATGGAGAAGAGATGGGGTTCTACTTAACTTAACTGTTTCTTTCTCATCTCCACAGATTTCTCAGAGAATAATGGATGTAAGAAATTATTCCACAGTGACCGAATTTCTTCTTTTGGGATTAACAGAACAGCCAGAGTTTCAGCTGCCCCTTTTCTACCTCTTCTTAGGAATCTATATAGTAACCATTATGGGAAATCTTGGCATGATCACAATAATTACATTGAATTCTCAACTTCACACCCCCATGTACTATTTTCTTAGTAGTCTGTCATTTTTAGATTTCTGCTATTCTTCTGTCATTATCCCCAAAATGCTGGTAGGGTTTTTAAGCAGGGATAAATCTGTCTCCTATTCTGGATGCATGACTCAACTGTTTTTTTTCTGTATTTTTGTTATTTCTGAATGTTACATGTTGGCAGCCATGGCCTATGATCGCTATGTGGCCATATGCAGCCCACTGCTCTATAATGTCATCATGTCCCCACAGGTTTGTTTTGTGCTGGTGGCTGTTGTCTTCTCCATAGGCCTCACTGATGCTGTGATTCATGGAGGTTGTACATTGAGGCTGTCTTTCTGTGGACCAAATGTCATTAAACATTATTTCTGTGACATTGTTCCTCTAATTAAACTCTCCTGTTCCAGCACTTTCATTGATGAGCTTTTGCTTTTTGGCATTGGTGGATTTAACATGGTAGCCACCAGCCTGACTATAATAGTTTCATATGCCTTTATTCTCACCAGCATCCTCCACATCCATTCTAAAGAGGGCAGGTCCAAAGCCTTTAGCACCTGTAGCTCCCACCTAATGGCTGTTATTATATTTTATGGGTCTCTCATGTCTATGTATCTCAAACCTGCTTCCAGGAGTTCAGTCATCCAGGACAAAGTATCCTCAGTGTTTTACACTGCTGTGATTCCCATGCTGAATCCCTTGATATATAGCCTGAGAAATAAGGAAGTGAAAAATGCACTCATAAAGGTTTTAAGAAGAAAAGGACCTTCACAATGAATATGCTTTTTATTAAAATTTACTTATGTATTTATAATCACATTTATATGTAGTTTTCATACCCTGACTTTTAAAAACTAATCTGAGATGAGGTGAAATTATCCATATAGATCATGTGTGTGTTTGTGTATATCGATATATTAAGATTGCTAAAGATATATACAGAGGACTTCTGGAAAGATGGTGGAACAGTAAGCAGCAGAGTAAACAGTCTCTCTGAGAGAAACAGTTCAGATGCTGGAATACAACATCATGGAGAGGACAAGAAGGAAGGAAGTGGGTCCTCCGGACCCAGGAAGAATCTAAAATATGAATTGAAGCCCACAGAGACAATAAAAAGAAGAATTTAAATGAAGAAGAAGGTGGTGGCTGGCCGTGCCTTAGCCTGGAGCTGGACTCACCCTGCCATAAGAGCTGTTGAGCCTGGGGACACACAGTCGCAGTCACGGTCGGTTGTGGTCTCTGTTGACCCCAGAGGTCTCTGTGGAAAGGTGCGGTGGTGGAAGACAGTGGCGGATGTGGAGATCTGCACTAGCTGGTGGTGAGTGCAAGGGACTTGATTGCCCCATGGGAGAGAGTGATGGGCTGGGAGTCATTTTGGAGTCGGGCAGGATAAGCCCAGTGCCAGAACTGCTGCTGGCTTCTTCCAGCAACTCCAGGTTGTGGGAAAACCTGCAGAAGTTGCTTGGACCAAGTTCCGCTCCTGTGCACATTCCAGACAATATCGCATAGGTTCCTAAACAGTTTAGATTTGCAGGCCCCGGTCAGTTATGCTCCTGTGCAAACTCTGGGTGCCCTTGTAGGCTGGTATTCAGCTCATTGCAAAGGCACGGACACCCACCATCAGATACCATAGCCAGCACTGGCCAGAAAAACCGAGCAGTCATCCAGCAGCTCCAGGTTGTGGGCGCACCCGTGGAAATTGTTTGCACCAAGTTCTGCTTGCTCCCATGCCCCTTCCAGACAATATCACTTAGGTTCCTAACCAGCTTAGATATGCAGGCCCTAGCCAGTTCTGCCCCCATGCAAACACCGGGGGCCCTTGTGGGCTGGTACCCAGCTCAGTGCAGAGGCATGGGTGCACACTGTTGGATGCCAATAGCCAGCAGTGGTCAGAAAAGCCGAACAATCTCACTTCGGAGACATTGTGGCCAGTGTTGGAGGTGCCTGGGACCACACAACCCACGTGTGTGGAAGAAATCAGGAATATGCCAAGATGAAGAGAGAGAGGGCAATTTCTGGCATCCAACCCAAGCAGCACAAGTCCAGGAGAGGTAAACATGGAGGAGATTGGGAGTTGCACACCTGAAATATCTAAAGTGATGTCAACTGAAGTGAAGAAACAACTTTATGAAGCTATAAAAGAAATTAGAACAGAAATTCTATCCCAGGTAAAAGAAGAAATGAAAAACATAATAAAAGAATTATGAAGCATCTCTAAAGAAGACACAGAAAAAAATAGAGGAGCATAGGAAAATGAGGGAAACCATGAACGAACAATATAAGAGAGACTTAGAACGCATGAAACAGATTCAAAGAGATATCCAGAATATTAAAAACTCCATTGAAAGTTGGCAAAACCCCCTGAAAGAAACTGAAGCCAGACTTTTAAACCTTGAAGACAAGTTTGCAGCTTGTGATCATGAAAGGAAAGATCTCTTAAAAATAACAAGGACTCAGGAAATAACAATTCAATGGTTGCAAGACAATTCAAAGAAACATAACTTAAGAATTAAAAATGTGAGTGAAAAGGCAGGGGTCAAGACAAATGACAACAGGATTCTATTTACAGAAATAATCTTTGAGAACTTTCCAAGCATGGAAAAAGAAAGTGACATTCAAATAAGTGAGGCATATAGAACTCCAGCTAGCCATAACCAAAACAAATCTACACCCAGACATACAATAATCAAGATCCCAGAAATTCAACTCAAGGACAGAATAGTAAAAGCTGTTAGAGAAAAGAAACAGATCACCTATAAAGGAAAACCCATCAGAATCACGGCAGACTTCTCAACACAAACCAAGTCAAGAAGAGGCTGGAGTGAAGAATTTCAAGTCCTGAAAGAAAACAACTTCCAATCTAGACTGAAGTACCCTGCAAAACTTTCTTTCAAAATTAATGGAGAAACAAGATACTTCCATGACAAAGAACAGCTCAAGAAATTCATGACCACCAAACCAACCCTACAAAGAATACTAAAGGACATTCTAGAGAGAGATAAAAAGGACCATGGTCTCAGGAGCAATGGCAGAGAGGGACCACCAAATGGGGCCAGTTGACTGAATGGAGAGGAAAAATAGGGAGCCAATGGCAGGAAAACAGCATGGCAGAGACAATGCAGTGCAAGAGGGCCTCAATGCACCAATAGAAAGGAACACAGGCAGAGTGGATCAGAAGACAGGATCCATCAATATGCTCTATAAAAGAAACACATTTAACTAGAAAGAAAATTCATAGACTGAAAGTCAAAGGAGAGAGAACAATGCCCTATGTGACAGGGAGACAAAAAAAAAAAGTAGGGGTAACTTACCCATTAACTGCAGAATGGATGTGAAAGACATGGCATTTTATGTGGTGGAAACGTACTCAACTATAAAGGAAGAGAACCTCAAGGCTCTTGTAGGTGGATGAAGGCAACTTGAGATCATGCTCATGCATGAAATGGTTGAGTCACATGGGTGAATTTCATATTGTTTCCCTATTATAACAAACTAAAGGATTTAGTGGGATCCAAGATGCACAATACATATTGGGAAAGTCAAAGGGGGGGAATTATCTAAAAAGGGCAGGAAGTAGTCACTGTTAATCTATTATCATGATTTGAAATTCAAATTGTCTTCATTATTCTATCTAGTTTCTTTTTATTCTGATTTGTTTGGTTTTATTGTACTTGATGGCATGGACATCTATTTTAAAGATAACAAAATATATAATTGCATCAATTAAGGATGTCCAATTATCTTGTTTTAAAACCCTGTATTGCTTTTCATTGTTTTGTTTCGATTGATTTTACTCTATTCTGTGTTGTTTGATTGTATTATGTCTGAAGTTGTAGGCAACTATTCTGAAGATAAGAAGAAGCATTATGGTAGCCACTGCTGTTTTATTAGTATCTTGAAGTTCTGTATTGCTTACATTGTTCTGCTTTGTTTATTTTGTTTTGTTTTGTTTTGTTTTCCACTGGGTTTATTTTGTTCTATTTTGTTTGATTTTATTTATCCCTGATGGTATGGGCATTTATATTGCAGATAACAAGAGGCATTATGGTAGCCATTATTGATTGCTTTTTACCCTGTTTAGAAGTCATGTACCATGTTCATTGTTTTGTTGTGATTGACTGTACTCTGTCGAGAGTTGTATTCTTTTCAAAATAAATATATAAAAAATGAAAAAATAAAAAAGATATACACACATAAAACTAATAAACAATGAGTGTGAAAGTGAGAATTAGTATTATTTTAAATTTAAAATTTGATATTGCTAAGATTAAGCATCAGTTTTTACCCTTAGTTTCCTAAATCCAGACTATAAAGGAAAATATAACCATGGTGTACTGCATGATCATGTGAAGAAATTTCAAAAAGACCTTATTGTATAGGGATTTGCATAGAAATTTTTGGACAGTGTGCTAAACATTATAAAAAGTTACAATAAATGCACAAGAATTTTTCTTATTTCTTGTTAAGGGCATATAAAGATGTATTTTATATTTTTGTGAAGTTGTACAGTGAAAATTTAGCAAAACTTAAGCTAATATGGTTTCCTTGAGTATATTAGGTACCTGGTGATCCAAAGATGACACAGCATATTCAGATAAGGAGAAGATATTTATAGTCTCTAGTGATGCAATTACAAAACCATAAAAGCCAGTATTACTGTATATTTGTAACTCTAATTTCATTTCTTAAAAAAGTTAAGACAAATAAAAGTAACATAATATAAAAATAATTCTAAATCTATGTTACTGGACACATAATAACAGGCTTGTAATTTTTGACAAAAAGTCTGAAGAGGGGAAGGATGGAGCTATTTAGGGTGTTAACATGCTATTGAAGATAAGTTAGTATCAACATAAATCAACCTGTTATAAATTTTGGGTTTTAATTATAATCTTGTAGGAACCATTGAGAAAAAAATCTAAAATGTATATGTAAAAGGAAATGAGAAGGGAATAAAAACGAGCACTTGTGTTAGGTTTATTTTGACTCATGGTTTTAAAATATTTAGTTTATAATCAGTGGACTCCATTATTTTGAGGCGTGTGGTGAGGCAGAACATCATGGCAAGGAGAATGCAATACAGCATAACTGCTGACTTCATGGTGGCCAGGAAGTAAAGGGAGGGAGGCAGAGAGACAGGAAGAGAGAGAGAGAGAGAGAGAGAGAGAGAGAGAGAGAGAGAGAGAGAGACCAGGGCCCCAACATGCACTTCAGAACATCCCCCAATGACTTAACTTCCTTCCATGAAGTCTCACTTCCTAAAGATTTGAAAATTCTGTCATCTTCCCTAAACACTACAGGTGGAGTCAAAGCTTTTATTATATAGGAGACATTTAAGACCCGAGCAATAACATCCCTGTGATAAACCAACTAAACAAACAAAGAAGCAGTGATCATGGAAATGAATGCCATAGTTACAAGATGTAGGGAAACAAACCAGCAAAAATGGTAAAAGTCCTTTCATATCAATGATTACTTTATTGTATTCATTGGATTAAACTCTCTAACATAAAGGTACTTAATAGGATGAATGAGAACAAAATCTCATAATCAAACTGTATGATGTTTATAAGAAACTTACTTTGAATCCACCGCAACTATAGATTGAAAGGGAAAGGATGAAAAAGCATAGTCGATGTAAATATTAACCAAGAAAGACCTTTAATATCTGTATTGATATGAAACAACATAGTCTTTCAGTCAAAATCTTTTGTGATAACACATTAGGAGAGTGTAACATATTGACAAAAGCTTTAATTTATTCAGGACACATAACAAATGTAAACGTGCATGCCAAACAACACAGTCCTAGAAAATATGAAGCAAACATTGATATATGTGAAGACATAGACAGTTTTTTTTTTTTTTAGTACAGGGTCTCACTATGTAGTTCAGACTGCTTTGAGTTCATTGTGTAGCCCAGGGTGTTCTTGAACTCATGGCAATCCTCCTGCCTCAGCCTCTTGAGTGCTAGCATTACAGGTGTACACTCCCATGCCTGACAGACAGTTTTACAATAATAGTTGAAAACTTTAATATGCCAATTGTAATAAAGCATACAGTATCTTAAAAGGTCTTTAAGGAGATAAAGGAATTGAACAACTCTATGGATCAAGTAGACTTAACAGACATAGAAAACATTCAAGCCAACAACGGCAGAACACAAATTTCTTGTCCACATGGAGCCTTCTCCAGGGTAGCCCATATTTTGTCCATATCTTCAGTCACAAAACACATCTCAATACATTTAGAAAGCTTGAAATAATACAAAATATCTTCTCCAACCACCATGAAAGAAAGCCAAAAGTGAATAATAGATGGAATACTGGAAAATTCACAAATGCATGGAAATTAAATATAATGTACTTCTAAGTATATGACGGGTCAAAGAAGAAAATAAAAGAAATGAGAAAATAGTTTGAGGAAAATGAAAAATGAAGATAGGACAGGCCAAAATATGTAAGATGCAACAAAAGCTTTGCCCAGAAAGAAATTTATAACTTTAATATCTATATTAAAAAAAGGAAAAATACCTAACTTTTTAGCTAGGGAGCTAGAATCCCCCCACCCCCACACACAACTCAGTACCAGAAAAGAGGAAACAATAAAGATTAGAGTGAAAATATAGGAGAAAGTTTATAAAAGAGCAAAACTAAGGAAACAATAAGAAAAACAAGAAAAAAGAAATAGAAAAAGAAACAAAAATTGGTTCTGAAAACAGATCTACAGAATAGACAAAACTTTAGTTAAGAGAACAAAGGAAAAAAGAGCTAAAACAAATAGTTACATTTTAAAAGTCATTTCATTTAACAAAATTGGTCACTCATCTATGAAAACTTTTTGTAAATCAGAAAGCAAAATATAATTATTTTTAAAACAATTATTTTAAAAATTGCCAACAGCATACATACCTACCTGTCTATAATAACCTGAAAATCTTTGAAAAATAGATTAATTTTGAAAGAAAATTTTAATTGATTAAGAAAAAAGAATTTAAAGTTCCAGTGCATTTTGAAAAATACTATTAAAAATAATTACTTTCAAAACAAGATTCAAACCTCTTAAATAGTACCGGTGAATTATGTAAAAGAGTATCAAAAAATAAAATTTCCAGAATATACAAAAGTTTGAAGTGATGCTTTATGTATTATGCATAATCCTGATATCAAAGCCTACAAAGAC
This sequence comes from Cuniculus paca, assembly GCA_004365215.1. Classification (NCBI taxonomy): domain Eukaryota; kingdom Metazoa; phylum Chordata; class Mammalia; order Rodentia; family Cuniculidae; genus Cuniculus; species Cuniculus paca. Next base: position 28,124 of record RJWT010003368.1, on the reverse strand, counting down.
AGTATGGAAAAAAAACACTAAAGGCTGATTTCATCAGTGAATGTATGCACAAAAGTCCTTAAACTAATTCAGTTGACCCTGTGCTTTCATGGATTATCTCTCTGTGGATTCAACCAACTTTTGATCAAAATGTAGTTGGGCTATGATGGGTGCATCTCTACTACACACATATAAACAGTTGTGTCATCATTATGTTCTAAATAATATATCATAACAACTATTTACATAGCATTCACATTGTATTCAGTATTGAGTAATTTAGAGGTGACTTAAAGTATGTGGGAGGATGTGTGTAGCTTTAGAGAAATGCTATGCTGTTTTATGCAGAGGATTTGCACACCCATGGCATTTGGTATCTGAGGGATACCTGGGAACAAATCCTCACAGATACAAAGACTCTGCATTATACACCAAATATACATCAACGGTATATTGAAATATCATCTAGAAGGTTTAGAATCTATGCAATTAGAGAATGTTGCAAAATTATTTCATACAATTAATCCAATTAGAAAATATTGATAATCTCAATAGTTGACTTATATGCTTCCTATTTGTAATTTGAAATAAAACAACACTTAAAAATTAAAAAATGTAATAACCTAGTATAAAATTACCTTACTTCAACAAAGCAAAAAGCTATATATAATACTAATATGAGAAACAAAACACGAAGACCTCAACTATTATCTAATGCTTTTCTGGATTTATAATTAATTGCAAACAACTGAAGCTTACCTAAGTGTATTATTTTAAAGACAAAGCTAGGTCTTACTGATAATGCATTTGATAGAATCTTCAAAAGAGTCAAACCAAATGAATTGTTATACGATTAAAAAGAAAAACACAAATCAAAGGCAAAAACCTAAATAAAAAAAGACAGAATTTGGAAATTTAGCATTTTAGAAAAAAGTTTAGTCCTTAAAATTGAGACTGTAGATTTAAGTGGACAATAAAAAAATTAAGGAGAAAAAAACCAGAATAAAATCTAGATGAAATAATGAGTATTAGAATGGATGAGGCCTTTCTAAACATTAAAAGCCTACAAACTTTGAAATAATACTTTGATTTAGGAAGCAGCTATTGACTACTAAACTGTCAAGAACATAAAATTTTTATAAATTACAAATACATACATCTTGCACATATTTAGCTGCATGTATAGGTACATATTTACATTCATATACACATGTAGTGTATACTTACTGTATATGTAAACAGAAGTAGTATTCTTAACAGATAACAAACTAGATGAAACAATACCCTTATGTAGGTTATGGAAGAATTGTTAAACCACAAGAAAACTTTTCATCTTAAAAAATTAAAAATGCACTTTAAAATTAGAATTTTAGAAAAACATGGAAAATGCTGTAAAAATTGATAATATTATAGGTGGCAAAGGTTTGATAAGATACCCAAACTGCAAACTGCACAAATTTTCTTAAAATCAATATATCAGAAACACTCATTTGAACGTGCATCTCTCTGAGGGACTGTTTCTAAGACATCAATAAGTTTGAGGATTTTGTGATGTATACAATTTAACCTTTTTAATATGCACCAAACTTAGCCACAATGTAAATGACTCAAAATCTTAACAAGATAATTGTGCAAAGAAAGCTATTAGTATAGATTGGGAGCACAACTCGGTGCTACTAGGTTACTAGCATGGGCAAAATTTAGGGTTCGAAGAAAGCAGAGAACAAGGAAGTGAGATTGAAGTAGTCAGCTACATTCCAACTTTTCTAGGAAATCTTTTCTTTTTCCTCATTTCCGTATTTAAAATTTTAATTCATGTAGTAGCTGTGGTTATAAAATGGAACACAAGAGAAAGATGGGAACAAAGAACTTTGGAGACAATTAGTTACAAATTTCATCTTTGAATTCCTGGGTTGTGACATGGTGAAAGGATAATTTGTCCTACAGGGATGATTTACTTGGGTCATTGCCTTTCCTTGCTTTTGTCCTTGGGGTTGGGCGGGTCCCCAGAGACACTTGGCTCAAGAGTATGCCAGATGTCTGCCTGCCCCACATCTGGCATATACCTGTTCTGTCAATAATCCCCTTTGTGCTAGAATTTGCCAACTGTAATTCCAGAAACCCTCTCAAGGGTTTGATGAAATCTTTGCCATCTTAAATATTTTGACTCAAATATATATTGATAGGAATATCTAAAATGAGAAACTCCAGGTGAGTGAACCATATCGATTTTATATTTATCTTTAGCTTTTTCTCATTCATTTAGATTTCAAGGCTAAAAATTTCCACTGGAATTTAGTCCTGGTGGCGCCCCTCCCTCACCTTGAGAACTCAGGGTGTCATCACATCTATCTCTGGTCCTCATTCTGAGAAACTTTACAATGCAAGCCACTTTTCCTCAAATGCTTTCTTCACTTTCAGGATGAATAGGATTGAAATTAGACTGTTTCCTCTCCAAATAGAAATACATGTTCTCTTAAATGGAGTAATTTATCAAAGATTTAAACGTTTGTAGCAGTTCTAGTAGCTAAGGGATAATATCCAAAACTTTTATTTAAATTTAAAATTCTAATGCCACAGCTAGTATATACTAACGCCTAGGCATGATGTCCTGACTCTCTTACTCGAAACCCTATCTAAGATAGGAACTCAGTAACCTGACATTGAAAGCTGAGGACCTACTCTGTCCTTTATCTATTTTTCCAATGTCATCTCATACCCAATTTCTATTTCAAAATGAATATTTTGACTTTGCTTTCCATGGTCACATGCCCACATATTTTCTAAACTTGTCCCTTTTTGAAATTCATCATCCCTTTCTCATCCTATTTCTGATTGCTAAATATTTTTCCAAATTTCAAGATAAACCACAAATGTATTTATATTTAAGATACTGCTACCTAGCACTCTTCCAGGCACAGGACAAATGCTTTTTATACCTTATTTAATTTTACTCTTAACCCAGTCTTACAGGGTGATACCACTGTCATTTAAGAATTTTAAAAACTGCAATGTCAGCGCCATTGCTCACAGTTTATACATTCACTCAGAGAAATTATAGATTTGCCCAAGTGTTCACAGTTAACAGGTTCCAAAGTCAGGGTTTGTACAGACACGTTGAGCTCCAAGGTACATGCCACCTTCTCTAGGAAAGTTTGGTTTTGTTGAGACAGAAAATGTTAGGATCATTGGTCTCTTCTTAGCTGCCAAGGTAGAGGTCCTGAGATGAAGGAAAAATACACTCCTCAGTCCTCCAAGCAGGGGAATTTTTTCCCTACGGCACTGTATCTCAGACACACTTATCACATTTTAAATTTATTATAAATTTTTATTTTATTCACAATTTTACAAACATCAATTTTCTTATTTTTCATATGCTCTAAGAAGGTGGACATCTTAAATAATTTTGTTATTACAATTGCTAGTACTCTCTGTTTTATACAACATACTCTGAGATTAACTGATCATTGAATTAGGTGAAATAGAAAATTCACACATGTACTGAACCATACTTAAAAATGTATGTTGAAGAAAAACCCTCTGTTCTGGTTAAAAACCTAAAATCTACCATGACACCTCACCTGATTAGGTATATTGTTGTGAAAATCTATTGAATATAAGGCAGTTTTTGAGTATGATGAACTTGAATTCATTCTCTCTATTCTATTTAGTATTATCTGGAGTAGTAAATTGCTTACACCCACACAGAAATTAGAAAAGTATCATGTCATATATTTTTTATATCTTGGATTATTTAATAATTAAAATATCTCAGTGAGATTGAGGATATTTTCATATTTCATTTTACATACAGGAACACTAAATTTTAGAGAGACTGAACAAATGTCACAATGCCACATATATTTTAGTGCAAAGTCAGAACTAGAATTTAGGTTTTCTAATGTAGTTTCTACAAGTATAGGGTTTTTTTTTTGAAGCTGTTGAAACTTAACTAGCATGTTCTTTTGTGCCCTAGTCGGGACATCTTCTCTAGTACTTCCAGGGTTTGAGGTCAGTCTTACAAAATGTTTTTTATCTGCCACAAGTTTTGCCTATATTATGATTTGTGTTTAGCATAAGAAAGACACTAACAGAGTAAAATATGTGGTACCATATGACCACTACACCACTATCCTTGAAGGTCACTGAAATAGAGCTTGAGATTTTTTCCGTGCTGTTTAGAACTTTCTGTGGTAATGGAAATGTTTTATATCTACATTGATCATATTGTTTGGACAAAATTTCATGCCTGTATCTTGTACTCTGAGTAACTACTATGAAAATAACAATATGCAATGTATTAATTATTGTTACTCTCCTATTAGCCTGTTTTGAAACTGTTTGACTGTTATTTTATTTTTTCTCTTTATAATATAAAAACACATTGACTTCTCATCATGTAGTATATTTAAGCACAATTGAAACATGTAACATAAAAAACTTTTTTATTTTTAAATTTAATATATAATTTTTTATTATAAATCGACAAATTATAATTGAATGTATATATGGGATAAAAGTGACATGTATGTAATATATGTGATATAAAATTATTAATTATAGTCACAGCACCATGCAGCAGATATCACACAATTTTTCTCCTAACTGAAATTTTGTAATCTGTGGCCAACCTATCTCTATTCTTCCTTCTCCTTAGCTTCTGGTAATCATCTTTCTATTCTATGAGTTCGACAGCTATTAATCCCACAGATAAATGAGAACATGTGATATCTGTGCCTGGCTTATTTCACTTAACAAAATGTCCTGTAGTTTCAACCTTGTTGTTGTAAATGAAAGAATCTTCTTTGAACAATGCCCGACATCACTAATCCTTAGAGAACTGCAAATTAAAATCACAAGGAGAAGTCACCTCACACCTGTCAGAATGGCTCTAATCCAAGGGGCAAACGAGAAGTGTTTGTGAAGATGTAGAGGAAAAAGGAATACTTACACACTGTCGGTGGGAATGCAAGTTTGCACAACCATTATGGAAAACTGTGTATGCAAGTTTCATCAAAAAAAAAATTTCCATATGATCCAACATTCTCTTTTCTGGATACTCGTATCTGGAGGATTTGAGGTCAGTATGTTGGAGAGATAGCTGAACTTCCATGTTCATTTCAGCATTGTTCATAATAGCCAAGTTACAGATGCAATTTAAGTGCCCATCAATGAATGAATTGATAAGAAAAACTTGGCATACATACGCTATGGAATACTATTCATCCTTTCAAAGAAGATTCTTTCATTTACAACAACAAGGTTGAAACTACAGGACATTTTGTTAAGTGAAATAAGCCAGGCACAGATATCACATGTTCTCATTTATCTGTGGGATTAATAGCTGTCGAACTCATAGAATAGAAAGATGATTACCAGAAGCTAAGGAGAAGGAAGATGTTTTGGAGCAATGCCACAGGTACACCTCTGTGTCTAAATCCCTGATATTCTTGAGTTGGAGTAACTTTCTGGTACTCACTTTCCTTTCTCTTGAGTCACTCCATCTTGTTAAAACTCATTCATTCATAGATTCCTGAAAATTTGTTGGAGACTTTGAGTATCTGAAGTGTTTTTTTCTCTATTTTGATCGATTGTATAATTTCAAGATGCAAATTATTTTACATGAGAATGTTGGCCATATCTCTCTGCTGAGCTTGCATCCATTGTTGCTGGGAAGAAACAAAGACTTTCTGATTTTTATTACTTTTGTGGATAAAAATATTTTAAACCTGTGTAAGTCTTAGGAATCATTAATCAAGTGTTTTAAACATTTATGATGACAACAATGTAAAGGGTTTCTTTACCCCCACAGGTTCCTCATCATTTGTTATTATTTGATTCTTGATAATGGACTTTCTTTCAGAAATGTGATGGAATCTCAGCGTTGTTTTAATTTTCATTTCTCTAATTTCCAGAGATGTTGAACATTTGTCATGTATTTATTGATCATTTGTATTTCTGAGAAATGTCTATTTCAGTTGCCATTTTTTGATTTGGTGCTTTAATTTTGGGAGTCAATTTTTTTTGCTATCTTCATATATTCTAGATATTAGTCCTCTGTCTGAGTAATAGTTGGCAATTTTTTCTTGCCGTTCTGTAGGTTGTCTCTTCACTTTGCTCACTCCTTAGCTACACAGAAGCTTTTTAACTTGATAAGACCTTATTTGTTGACCTTTGATATTATTTCTTGTGCAGTTGTGGTTCTCTTCAGAAAGTCCTTGCCTATACCCATGTTTTCAAGAATTTTACTTATTTTGTCCTCCAGAAAATGAAGTGCTTTTGTTTTAACATTTAAATCTTTGATCCATTAAGTTCTGTTCTTCCTTTTTCTTTCTAGGCTTCGTTAATGTTGAGATTTCTAATTTCATTCTATGACTTTTGTACCTTTTATCTCATATATTCCTTTCTTCATTTCCTACTATTCATGGAATAGTTTATTGACTTGATTTTTCTGTGTTTCTTGTAGATATTTTTGTTATGACTGTCAATGTTTTTTGTGCTCAAACATTCCTTGTTTGTAGTTGATTGATGGTTTTCATACCATGCTGTTCTTCATTTGTAGAAATTATTTCTTCTTGCGTCTGTCTGAGAATATTATGCTTTTTTCTTAGTGCATATTGATTACATAGAGTAATGCATTTTGTTCTGGCATTTTCATACATGCATATAACATACCTTGATCATATTCACCCTATAGTATACATTTTAAAAATCTTTTTATTTTTTGTATTATCTATGTTTTCTTTAAGTTTCCTTAAAAACCTTATTATTTTTCTCTTTTACTGGAGATTATCTCAAGCGATGGTCTTTGGCTTCCCATTTACAGGTTGAGAGAGACTCTAAAAAGCTGATTGAAAACTGTGCGGATAGAGTTGTTCTCTGATAAACTTGCTTTTCAATAAGATCATTATCATGCTTATGGAATGCCCCAAATATCAATAAATAAAATTTTTCTTTTCCTTAAGCACTCCATTTTTGTCTGTGAAATGTGAAAGGGAGATGTATGCAGTAATTTGAAGCCTATCTTCTGCCCAAGAATTCTTACAATCTCAGACCTACCCTGTGTACATTCTATCCTTCTGGGCAATCATGGATGAACAGGTTCAAGTGTTTCACGTACAATTATTGTGAACTGGTTGTAGAGTGAGATACCATGGAAATAGAGTAAGGGCTCTAGATTCTTCCTAAGCAATAATACATCTAAAATAAAAGGTTTAATGTACAAATACTGTCCAAATATATAATATAAATACTTAATAAAAATAATTTGTGTATTGCATTTTTTTTTATCTTTTTGAGACAGGGTCTTGCTATGAAGTTCAGGCTGACCTTGGGCAAACTTTGTAGCCCAGGCTGGCCTTGAACTTGCAACGATCCTCCTACCTCAGCTTTCTGAGTGCTGGGATTACAGGAGTGTGCCACCATGCCCTGCTGTTGTGTATTGTATTTAAATGTTCTCATTGTTCACCAAAAAAAAAAAATCTAGTGCTTTATTTATGATTGAGCTTAATTCCATATTTGGACTTTTTGGTCAGATCCTAAGCCAAATTATTCTGATTGTGTCTCAATTTTCTTTTTATAATTAGGATTGCAACAGTGTCTCTCTCTTAATGAGGCATAAATAAGTTTATTATATACATATATACATCATTTTAACAACTTCCTAAGTAATATTTATGTTCATTACTTGTTAACTCTATTTATTATTTATTATTGTGCATATTCTTACAAAGTCTGTAGCATCTCTACAGTTATTTTTGTCATCTTTATTGTCTTTGGGCAATGTTTTGTAGTTTTCTTTGTAGTGCTCCTACAAGTCTTATGGTAAATTTATTCTTGAGTATTGTTAAGTAAGAACTTTAAAAATACCAGATATTTCCAGATATTTTCTTCTAGTACTCAGACTTTCAAATACCTTTTTCTTATAAAAATCACCTATTCACCATGCTAAATTTATTGACTAGACCTAATGCTTCTTTTTCTTCCTTAGGAATTTGCCCATGAACAATTATATTGGTTGCAAACAGAAACAATTTGGCTTTTCTTTCCATACGTCTTCCATTGCTTTGATATTGGCTAAAATATGCCATAATTTCTTTGTTCCTGAATAGGCAGTATTATATGTTTCTTCATTAAGTGTGAGATCAACGTTAGTTTGCTTGTAGTAACTTTCATTAGATCGAGAATATGGTTTTCTGGGCTGCGGCAGGAAGATTGCCACAAGTTCGAGTCCAGCCTGGGCTACATAGTGAGTTCAGGGGCAGCCTCAACTATACAGTGAGACCCTGTCTCAACCGTCCCTGCTGAAAAAAGAGAGAATATGATTTGCTATTCTTATTTATTATGAGTGAATGCTGAATCTTATCAAAATTCTTTTTTCCTCTATTAATTAAAATGATCATACAAGTTTACCTTTATGAGTTAAATCTAACTTTATCATGATATACTATATATATATATATATGCCATACAAATGTCATATATCAAGGGAACTATTATCAATGTGATGTGACTACTGATGTTATTATAAATACCTGTATGAAGTAGTGCTGACCAGTTTCCTACCTGAAAATGTACTACTTCCCCCTTATTTTCCATATTCCAGTCTTGGAAAGAAACATTATGTGCAATCTACACTTAAGAAGTGAGCACTGGCTTCTTCTCTTTGGAGACAGAGCGTCTACCTAAATTATTTGAAGTTCTTGGGCAAGGGAGATTTGACCATGCTCCTCTGTTTCTTTGTGATTCAATCACGTATAAGTCCTTTATCTATCCATTAAAGGGCGCTTCAGTGTTTGCATTATTGGCTAGTTGAATAGTGCTCCATTAAATATGGTAGTGCAGAGGTTTCTTCAACAGAATAATTTTATTTCCTTTGGATATAATACCCAGTGGTGATATTGCTGGGTCAATGGTAGTTCTATTTGCAATTTTTTGAGGGATCTTCAAACTGCCTTCTGTAATAACTGTACTAATTTTAAATTCTTACCAACAGGGCAAAAGGACTCCCTTTTCTCCATGTCTTTGCCGGAGCTTGTTATCCTTACTTTCTTTGGTAACAGTCATTCATATTGGAGTGAAATTGATCTTTCACGGTGGTTTTGACTTGCATTTTCTTAATAATTAGAGATGGCAAACATTTTTCATATATCTTTTGGCCATTGGTATATCTTTTTTTGAGAAATGTCTGTTTAGCCTATTGACCATTTTTTATCTGTCTTTTTTTTTTTTACTGTTGTGTTTTGAAGTTTTTTATATGTTACATATTCTGGATATTCACCCTTTGTCAGATATTGATACAAAATATTTTCCCTCATGTCTCAGGTTGTCTCTTTATTGGATTGATTTCCTTTGTTGTGCAGAAGCTTTTTAGTTTAATGTAGTTCCATTTTGTCTATTTTTATTGTTTTTCTCTTGTGCTTTTGGGGTCTTGTTCAAAAAATCTTTGCCCTCTTCAATGTATTTACTTCATTGTATTTCTTTTGCTCCTTTGTTTAAAATCAATTGACTTCATGTGGATCTATTTATGAGTTACACATTCTGTTCCATTGTGTACTCTATTGCCACTATTACAATGTCTTGATTGCTATGGCTTTATAGTAAGATTTGAAGCTGTGAATGTCAGGCTTCTAAATTTGTTCTTTTCCTTAATTATCGTGTTAACTCTTCTGCACTGATTTCCTCACTATACAAACCAGTTTTGTTAATATACAAAAAATCACTTACTGAGAACTTTAATTAGGATTATACTAAATTCAATTTATTATAATTAAAACAAAATTAATGCACTGATATTAATAAAGGAAATCAAGGAAGCATGAATTAACCATGACAAATGTAGGGATTTTTCAGTCATTTGGTGTGCTCAAGATCATAATGAATAACTGAGAGATGCTGGGCACTGTACAGAATGATGAAATGGGAGTCAGAAGATGAAGGTCCTGGGTAGATTGTTGCACATTTAGTTACACTAAATCATTTAAGTCTTACTTATTATAAGTACTAAGTAGTTAGTAGAAGTCGTTAAATATATACTCATTGAATGCATAAGGAAATGAGAAAAATGAAAACATAATTTAAACCTGCATCTAAGATTACATGGAAAAGACACTTCATATTTGTATTAAGGAATGTGAAGGAATTTATTCCAAAATTCCTTTAGTCAGATTTTCTACTACCTTTTAAAACACTGTGTGAACCCTTCCCCTTAATTCTAAGAGTTTCCAAATGTTGAGGCAACTCTTCATTTAGGTGGTGATTTTAAAATTTCAGTTAATATTTGTAGCCTTCTCTTGCCATTTCCTGTTTGAGTAAGAAATTATTCTTTGGGTAATGTGCATTGACACTCAAACTTTTTGGAGATGTTTTAAACTTTTTTGTCTTCTCTTATGTTTTCCAAGAGAATGTGGTTTCTCTGGATTTCCCAGGGCCACAAGACAGGGAGCTTTCTCTTTCTCATATTTTTCTTATCTAATTCAAGAGAAAGCAGCAGTTATTTACAATAGCCTTATAGAGTGTAGGAGCAATGTTTTCTATTTTACTCTCTTGCCTATGACTTTAGCATGCTTCTAAAATGTGCATATATATATTATTTTTTCCTAAGCTATTCCAGAGGGCAACTGAATATATATTTAGGGGCCATAGGGTTTATACGTAACTGTTCTCTAAGAGTCTCATGCACTTGTCAGTGGGGCTTTTGGGAGGTAACTGGATTATAAGAACTTATAACTGGCTTGCTCTTAGGAGGTGGAGTCTAGTAGGAAGAGGCCAGTCACTGGCTATGTGGCCTGGAAACGTGTTTTTCCTTCCTGGTTCTTCCTTTGATGCCCTCTGCTTCCTCATGGCCATGCCATGAACAGGTCTCCTCAGATCTTCTCCATGATGCCCCTGTGCCATGCTATCCCACTTTGGAGTCAGTCAAAGATGGACTAAAATCCCTACAAACTAAGTAAATCAAACAAACAAAAAAATCCAACCAACCAAACAAAAAACAAGCAAAAACAAAACAAAACAAAAAAACAACCAACCAATCAACAAACAAAACCTCAAATCAGAAAAACCCTTTATCCTCTAAGATGTGAGTTTCAGGTATTGTGTCCCAGCAATGAAGGAAGCAACTAAGACAAATTTTAGTACCAGGTAAAAAAAGTCATTGTTGTGATGTTACCTGACCATGTGGTTCAGAAGTCTTTGGAACTAGTTCATGGAAGGAGTTTGGAAAGGTTTGGAGAAGTTGGCTAGAGAAGCAGCTCTAGAATTCTGTGAGCCAAGCATGATGGGAGATTCTGGTTGGAACTCAGAAGATCAGAATGCTAACATTAATGCACCCAGTAAAGACAAGAATCAAGAGAGTTCAGTTGGAAAGAAGGGTTCCACTGGCATTTGTACTCTGATCATGTGCATTATCATCTGGTGGCAAGTTTGTCCACATTTTGTTCTTGTCCTGAGACTTTGCAGGAAACTAAGTTTAAGGGTGGTGGACTAATTAATCAGGCATAGGAAATTTCAGATCAGTGTTCAGGCTCTAGCATGGATACTAATTGCTGATTTTAGCCAGATTTATACTGGAAAATTAAAAGCAGACAGCACAGGTAAATGATTTTAAAAGTTTTGAGTTTCACGAGAAAGCAAGCTCCTGTAAAATCTGGGTCTTTAAAGTTGAAAAGCTTATTTTCTGAAAAGATTAGTATTTAAAAAAGCCAAGTACTTTACCCTGGGACAATATGAAGGATGACTTGTAAGGATGGCAGGAAGTTGAAAGATCCCATCCTTCACAGATTCTAGGGTGGAAAGTTGAAAGAGCTCCAGGGCACCCTGCTTGAGAAAAGCTGTTTAGGAAATTGGTTTCCTAGGATTCTATTCGCAGTGCTCAACCAGTCAGCATTTGCAGGCCCTTGCAGCCATGATACAAAAGTTTGGCCACTGCTGGAGCTGGTTGCAGACCTAATCATCATCTACATGTTGCTTCTTTTACAGGAATGAAGAATGCAATAGCTATGGGGTCAGGGAGACTTCTACCTAGATTTTGAAAGAAGGCCTATGAGGCCAGGCAGTGTGCCTCTGAGAGGACAATGTGTGAAGCTCTGAGAGTGAAGCTGAAAGTGCAGTGGAGATGACAGAAAGTATGAGAAGCCAGGAACATGGTGCAGCTGAGGCAAGCCACAGGAGTGGGCTAAGCCAGCCTGAGAGAAAACCATAAGTGTTACCACCAACAATATCATAGGAGCTGCCCAAGCTCTTTGAAATTCATGTCTTGCTATCACAACTTCTCGGGGTCCTGAACATGAAACTACAGGATTTAATGTTTACCTTGCTGGGTTTTGGTGTTTCACTAGTGCCATTGCTTTCTATCAGTTTATTCCTCCTTTTTAGAGTGGGAATAGTGTTTTTGATACTTACAGGGGCTCACAGATAAGAGTTTGAGTATCAGAGGAGACTTTGGACTCAGATTTTTTTTAACTTTAAAGAGATTAAAAGAAAACAAAATAATAAAAAAACACACAACAATAAAAATGGTATAGGATTTCAAAACAAGATAATAGGAAATTAACAATGGTTGCTATATTGCATATTGTTATCTTCGAAATAGTTGCTCAGATTACAAGGTACAGGCATGCAAAACAAACCAAACAATATAAGCACTTACAGTTTCTTTCCATGAACTAATGGAATTAGTACAATTATCTTAGCTATCTTGTGTATAAATATATATTTTTTCTCCTTCTTTCTTTTCTCTTTTCCCCATTCCAGTTGTTCTATCCTTTTGAGCAGTTTCTTTCCTTTTAACAATATCTATTGTACCTTTTGGATCTTATTTACTCTTTCAGTTTCTTACATCAGGGAGACAATATGATGCTTACACATATGAATCCGAAGTGATGCTAGAACTGTTAGGACTTTGGCAACTCTGAGAGGTGGACTAAGTTTATTTTGCTTAAAGAGATTCTCATGAGTCTTTGGGGGGCCAGATACAGAAAGTTATGGTTTATAACTACATGTCCCTCAAGAGCATCATACACTTATAGTGGGGCTTTTGGGATTGGATTGGGGGGCTCATAGCTGATTTTCTGTCAGAGGGTGGGGTCTGGTCAGAAGAGGTGGGCTCCTGGAGGTGTGGCCTGGAAGGTTTTATCTTCCTTCCTGGCTCCTCCTTTGACATACTCTGCTTCCTCCATGGCCATGCCATGGAGCAGCATCTCCTCTATGATGGACCTGTGACATGCTGTCCTGCCTTGGAGCCAACCCGTTTTGCACTGAAACTTCTACAAAGTGTGAGGCAAAATAAACCTCTACTCCTTTAATTTGTGAGTACAGGTATTTTGTTCCAGTGACAAAGAAAATAACTAAGACAAGGACTGTTATGGGCGACTTGGTTTTTATTGTTTTATCCCATGGAAAACATGTCTAAGTGTTAGGTGTGGAGGTTCATCAGGTTTTCTAAATCAAAGCCACACGCTAGATAAAGTGTTAAAACTTGGGAGACGTTGAGGACATTTTCTTTAATTTTATATCATAGATGAGGAGAATGAGTCTTAAGAGAATGTCAGGGGATTGCTGCTGTTTATGCAACTCGTTACTGGCAGAGTTGAAATTCATTTCCACTTAAGCAATATTTTCTTTATATGTTAATTTTTGAAAGCTGATTATTTCTGATTCTCATAAACCTGAAATTCTCTGCTATCCTGACTTTATGTCTCTGGTGTTTATCACATCAGTGTATGACATTCACATGCTTACTAGTTTGTAGAACTATTTGAAAACATTCTTCTATAATGAATATAAGAACATCCCCAGAATGGGAAGAGGAAATGATTTCTGATAGTTTTGTAGAAGACTTTCTAAATATTTCCAATTTCTTGGCAGGTTTATTCACTAGGTCGTACCTAGTAACAGATGAATCCAGCAAATCACTCCCAGGTAACAGCATTTGTCCTACTGGGACTCTCTCAGGTATGGGAGCTTCGCTTCCTCTTCTTCATTGTCTTCTCAGCTGTGTATCTCCTGACAATACTTGGAAACCTTCTTATTGTGGTCATAGTGACCTCTGATGCACATTTGCACACAACCATGTATTTTCTATTAGGCAATCTGTCTTTCTTGGACTTTTCCTACTCTTCCATCACTGCACCTAGGATGCTGGTTGACTTGCTCTCAGGTAATTGCACCATTTCCTTTGGTGCTTGCCTGACTCAGCTTTTCTTCTTCCACTTCATTGGAGGCATCAAGATCTTCCTGTTGACCGTCATGGCCTATGATCGCTATATTGCCATTTCCCAACCCCTGCGCTACGCACTCATCATGAATCAGACAGTCTGTGGGCTCTTTATGGTAGCATCCTGGGTGGGAGGCTTCATCCACTCCATTGTACAGGTTGCATTGACTATCCAGCTGCCATTCTGTGGGCCTAACAAGCTGGACAACTTTTACTGTGATGTGCCTCAGCTTATCAAATTGGCTTGCACTGATACTTTTGTCTTAGAGGTTCTGATGGTGTCCAACAATGGCCTGGTCACCCTAATGTGTTTTCTGGTGTTGCTGGGATCCTACACTGCACTACTAGTGATGCTTCGAAGCAACTCACAAGAAGGTCGCAGCAAGGCCATGTCCACTTGTGCCTCTCACATTGCTGTGGTGACCTTAATCTTTGTGCCTTGCATCTACATTTATGCAAGGCCTTTTAAGACATTTCCTATGGACAAGGTAGTCTCTGTGCTATACACAATGGTCTCTCCAGTGCTGAATCCTGCCATTTATACCCTGAGAAACAAAGAAGTGATCATGGCCATGAAGAAGCTGTGGAGGAAGCAGAAGGATTTTATTGGTTCCCCAAAGTATTGATGCCCAGGTTGGCAGAGGCAGGGATCTGAGAATCTAAGAAGTGCTTCAGCATTCCAGTGTGCTTGAAAAGACCTATTTAGTAAATAAAACTCCTTGTCCATTGCTTCTTTATTGTTTTGAGCCATAGTCAATTTCTGGCAACCTGAGGTTTTAGCCAATCTAGAACACGAGAATATTATCCTAGAATGACTCCCCAGTGTCTTCTAGAGAAAAAGCATCAAGTGCAGAAAAGAAGTATCATTTGCCTCGGAGAGCACTTTCCTAGATCAGCACGACACTGGCCTTGTGAAGAAAGTTCCAGCTAGTGTAGCACAGAGGTGGTAAAGCTGATGTCTCTTTTCTGGTGTCACTTCTTAGACACAGAGTATATTTGTAGAGGTCAAAACATTTTAAAACTTCTTGGAGATGAACGATCAGGAGGTTAAAATAATTGTAGGGCCCTGAGTGCTATTTTAGACTAGCTGGATGTTTGTCAGTGAAAAAGAAAATTACTCTGGGCAAGTTTCTTTCTGATAGTTTCTTAAGGTCATTGTTGCTGCCATCATTATCATGGTCATTGTCAGCACCATTGCCATCACATCATCATCACCATCATCATCATCATCATGATTACCATAGTATTTGATAAGAGCTTACTATCTGTCAGGCACTGTATCAAGTAATTTATATTCACTGTTTAATGTGGTTCAACATTTATATCAGGCAGTTATCTGCATTTTAAAATATGTATCATTTGCAAATTAGAGGCATGTAGTCACTTAAGATCACCAAGCTCTATATAACATTGAAGCTCAAGTTCCAGAAGGCAAATCCAAAATACCTTATATCTCTGCGAATTTATGTAAGTCAGACTGACATCATGGGTAGACTTGGCATTTTAAATTGGATTAAGTCGAGTGTGGTTGGGAAAAATAAATTAGATATTGGAATATGGGGAATTAAATGATGGAGAACTGAACATATTAAGAAGGTGGAATTGAGGAAGATGGGTTGGAGTATGAAAGGGCAATTTGCTTGATAGGACTAATATTCAGAAGACTTGTCTGTGTGAATGGTTTTTCCATACCTTTGTTCAAAATCTCAGTGTTTTAATTTCAGCTGTCTTTTTGCTAGCAGAGCCACAACTGATTGTTTTAATGAAATTTTATTCTCTGGTTCTTAAATACAGAATGTAGTAGAAAATTCATAAGTACCTCTAGCAGCTCTGATTCAGTTTAAGAGGGGTGGAAAAATGGTCATGATCCTCTCTCATAGCCTCTCTCTATTCTTCCCTAACATCTTAATTCTGCCTCTATTCAAATTCCTATATATCTTATAGCCAAGTTAATTAACCTTTTCTCAACAAGTCTGAAAATATTTTGACCTCTACAAGTTTACTCTGTGTCCAAGAAGTGACAACAGAAAAGAGACATCACCTTTCCCACCTCTGTGCTACAGTAGTTGGAACTTTCTTCAAGAGGCCAATGTCAGGCTGACCTAGGAAAGTGCTCTCTCAGGCAAACGGTACTTCTGCACTGCACTTGATGCTTTTTCTCTTTTTGTGGGACCCACATCTTTTATCCCATCTCCATACACAAGAATCTATTTTAAGACAAATCAAGAAAGATTTTGGTTATTTAATTTATTTAATGGAACAGTGATAATCTCTATAGATGTGGGATACAGAGAACACGATAGTCTAATAAACGAGTATGTCATCTTAGAATTGTGCTGTTGCCTATTAATTGTATTTTAGCAAGTAATTTAGCATAAACAAAGTTGCTTCCTACAATAGCCAATTATGAAGAAATGTTTAGAATATAGAACCTAGGACATGGGTCAAACTACAAAGAGAAAAGACATGGGATTACAGAAAAGGTAGTTGGGATATTGAAAGAGAAATCATGACAATATTAATACTTCAGCTGTTTAGAGAGAGAGAGTGTACTTTAGTAGAAAACCATTCAGAGTCCCAAGATTCAAGTGAGAGTTCTCATAATACAGAATTTAGTTTAGTTGCAAGAATTGAGATTTTTTTCATTCAACCATGAACTTATAGTAGACCACACATTTACATATGTAAATCATATGTAGTTTATTTTAATAACTGACATGATTTTCTTTATCAAGGTCACTTCCCTAGACAGTATGGAAATTAGCTAAATTTTAAACACATCTAGTACACTTATTTCTATGCATAAAATCCATCAATCCTTTTAAGTAAATAGTCATTTTCTTTAGAAAACAACTAGATTCTAAGGATTTTTTTTTCTCCCTTTCTCTTTGTGCTTGGATGCTTTCTGGACTCACAACTGGACATGAAAACACTTCTGCCTCTTAGCATTCTGCTGACCCTTGACGGTAAAGTTTCAACCAGCATAGATTGAAGTTTGGTTTCTTTCTGTTCAGGGTTGATGATGCTGTCTTTCTAACTTAGTTTCACCTAAGTTTTGGTTTGGTTTGTAGACCCCTGACTCATCTCTTGGACATTTTCCATTAATTCTTTGGCCAAAGTTTTCACCCCACAGGGCTCAATCATCTCATCCTTGACCCATTGGTTCAGACTGCATCTGAATCCTGCTTTGGGATCATACAGGGTCATGGATTCCATTCACATCTCTTAGAGAGTGAGGGTGGTCCTCCCTTCCCCTTACCGTCTTGCTTCTCTTAGATGACTTTAATGTTACTGCATGCCAGCTTGTATTTTGAGCAGCCTGTGGGGCTAGTTCATCTAAAAAGCCTCATTGTGGAGAACAAAGAGGACTCCTGATCTCAATATTCCCTTGAGTATATCCCCAGAGGCAGCAAAAGATCATCAAGGTCAAGACACATTGAATCATTGACCTCTTTTGCCTCTGTATTCTTTTATTTCCCTGTTTTTCTACCTATTTTACCAGGATTTTCTTTAGGTTAAAATTCTACATTCCAATAAGTTTTTCAGGACTAATACTTGATGTGTTAAGTGACATTAAAAGGAAATAGGAAATCCTCTCTTTCTCAGGCAAAAACAAGATTTTATGACCATGATCTTGATAAAACATTGTAAGACTCAAAAGCGTTGGATATCTTTTTTGTTTCTATTTATTTACTCTTTGTCTTTGTCTATGTTTCTTTTTTTGAGCTTCATGATGGAATTTTTGGAGTAGAAAGCTTAATGAATGTATGGTATAAGAAGATGATTTAAATACTTTGGCTTATTCTTTGGAAAATATTTCCCCTAGACTACCAAATAGCTCTTGTAGACTATAAAGTCAATGCGTCTGAATGGAATGGTAGAAGTTCTGGAAAACTTCAGAGAGATGATGAAGAATTAAGTCATTTTTTCACTGTTAGTGCAGATCTGAACAAGAATATCAGTACCTTCTGTAACTTGCAATAAAATTTGTGGGCCTCAGGAATCTAAAGAGATTTATAATTATAAAAATGCTAAATTATAAAGCTTTTTGATAGTAATATGTCTATCTTTTATTTCTTCTAGAAGGGAATACAGTTTTCCGAGACTACCTGATTTAACTAGCAGAGCAAAATTGGAAGAGCAATGGCCAAATGACTGTCACCTTCCTCTTCTTTGTAAAAATCAATACTTATTCTCTTCTTAAAAAGAGATGAATGTGGATCAAGTTGCTCAATGGACACTGACTGGATGATATTTAGAACTGCAGACCGATCTGGAAGCAGACTATCTGTTCATCTCATTTGGAGCAACATAACAGCTCACGGTGTTCAAAATCTCTTCTGGTTCTTCAAATGTCTTGGCTGAGGCATGGTGAAATTCATTGGTCTTTCCTATAGTATGCAACAGAGCTTTCCTACTATGCCACAGTTATGTATATTTCGCATATATATTGTCAGATACTTCATTATTTTATATCTCATCTCTATCATTTATCTATCACCTATCTAAATTAAATGATTCTTGCCATCAGGATCTATTGATGGAGTATGTTTGAAAAGACCTCGTTATGATCTACAGTTCTTTCAGAAGCATAAAAAAATCATAGATTGCTGGAGCCATACAGAATTTTGACTATCTAATGTGGGATTCCAGAGATAGGTTTAAGCACTCCAAAAACAATCTGAAATCCTACATTGTTTTGTGTCTATAAGAATTGTCTGGAGGTAAAAAGTTATAGACTTTATGAGATTCAAAAATAGATACATTGTTACTCCAAATATTAAGAACCACCTGATTCAATCTGTTTATTTTACAGAAGAAAGCTAAGGAGAAATGAGCAAGTGAATTGTTTGGGTGTACCATTTATACTAAATAATACTCCCCTTGCCCCAACTCCTTTCTAATAGGAGGAACTGAATCCAGGATCTTTGTACTGTGCTACATCCCAGCCCTTTTTAATTTTCCATTTCAATTTTGAGACAGGGTCTCCCTAAGTTGCTGAAATTGGCCAGGCTGAGTTCAAACTTGTGATTCGTTTGCCTCAGCCTCCCCGAGTGTTGGGATTACAGGTATGCACCACCACACCTAGCTTTAACCATGCTTCTTAACAACAGAGTTGCTTTTGTCAGACCCTGCCTGTTTTTTCATTTCTGCATCTTCCTTTTCTTTTTTTTGCCTCAAAGGCTAGCTGTATTTCTTTTAGCTCCCTGACTATGCTCAGGGTACCTCTGAGTCTTTGCACATGCAACTTCTGCTGCAGGAACACTGACAGACCCTTTCTTCACCTGTATCATTCCCAGGGGTCTCAGTTGAAATGCCACTTCTCCTGGCAGACTTCTGCTGTTCCTTTACTTTTGTAGTATCTCTTCTCTGTGTTCCATAGAACCCCTGCTTCTTACATCATAGTGCTTGATAACTGCCATAGCTTCTGATTACTAGCCTAGGTGTGCTATTAGCCTGAAGGTCTGTGCACAGAAAGAGTGCTTATCTTATCAACTCTGCCTCCAGAATAAATGCCAATTGTCTACTTATCCTACTCTCCATGGTTAACATGAATTAATAACTAGCAAGATCTTTCAGTGCAGCTATGAAATAGCTTCCGCATTGATCCTCTGAAGCAATTCACTTTAGCCTCTTTATAATCAACTGTCCTCACAAGAGGTACTTGATCTTTTAAAATATGATCTGATCATGTCCTTGCTTAAACCTTTCAGAAGATTTCCATTGCCTCTCCACAAGGAGTGCAATCATTATGTAATGCAAACACTTATTAGTGAAAAAAACTTAAAAAAATAGGAAAATCCACAGAAATTTTATAAAGTCCTGTTTGACCTGGTCTTCACTCAGCTTTCTTATCTCATTTTTCTAATTCTCTATTTAAATTTCTTTCTCTCATCCTCTCCTCACTGCTAGACAGTGTACGTACTCTTCACTACCGCTGGAATGTTCCTTTTCTACTTTTTTCTCTGGTTAACTCTTGCTTAACCTTAATCTTCAGATTGAAGATCACTTCCTCAGAGGCTATTTCTCTGATCTTTAATCCAAATTAGTTTGCATGTGTGTGTGCATGCATGTAATGTCTGTCTGTCTGTATGTATGCATGCATGCATGTATGTAAGTATTAATGTTAACCACACCCACTGTATTATAAATTATGTAAAAATAAGAGCCACATATCCTCTGTTTACTTCTGCCTACCCCAGGTCTAACACCAATGCCTACATTAGGCTGCAGCAACAGAGTTGCTTTGTGTACAATAGTGACCAGGCATTGACACTCCACTTTGAACACAGCCTGCTCTCAACTTCCTTTCCCTTGAGAGTGAGTACCTCTTTAGAGTTTGTGCCTTAGACTTCCCCTTTGCCTCCCTGTATTCCCATCCTGGCATAGTGTCTAAAACATTAGACACTTAATATTATTTTCTTTTCTAAAAATTAAGTTTATTGGTACATTTTAGGTATACCTAATGACCACATACATCATAGGGAATTTGTACCTGTACATGATATAACTTGATTATTTCTTTTTCTCATTCCCTTATCCTCCTTTCAACCCCTCTTCCTCTCCTTATTTACAAAAGCTTTTTTCTATTTTTCCTTCTTTTCTGGTTTAACATTATTTCCTGAAATGACCGAATGGTCATCTCTATACTTGGAGTCTATTAGGTGTGCTTTGATTTGATAATTAAGGATATCCAAATATTTCACTGGTCTTGGAATTCTTTATGAGATTCCTGCCAGAATAACACAAAGAAAGATGAAAAATGAGAGTCAAAGAAGCATTTATTATTGTAGCCAGGTCAAGTTTTACCAGTGTAGAGGTTCTGGTTGATCCTGTTTGTAACCCCACTCCAGCTGGAAGGTCTCAAGGCCTTACCCACCTCTCAGCTCCAAGTCAGACTCTCCGTAGTCTGGCATACCCTGAGTACTGTGTGGCATGAGGGACTGAGCGGTAATAATGGATCTTCAGCACAAGTGAGGAAGAAGAGTACCTGCCTCCTGCATGGAGGCCACACACTGAAGCATGCTTTTGAAGACTGGGCTTGCTTCCTGGTGTGGCCTTATTCTCTCCCCACCCCAGTTCGCGAATGGCGCTGACTCACAGGGAGAGGTTAAGATCTGGCTGTTCCTGGTCCTGTGGTGGCCCGTGTTTTGTTTGTCTTTTTTTTTTTTTAGAGACAGGGTCTCACTATGTGGTTCAGGCTGGTCTTGAACTCACTAGATAACTGAAGCTGACTTCAAACTTGCAGTGATCCTCCTGCCTCAGTCTCCCGAGGACTGGGATTATGGACCTGTACCACCATGGCTAGACTCAGCTTCCTTAAAAGCAGGTTTTACTGTTCACATAGATCAGAAAAGGAAGGTTAGTTAAATGTCCTCTGAAGCAGGTGGCAGAGGCAGTTTTATGCCAAGCCTCTCTGACTCCAGCACACAAGGTACTACCGTGGTTTAACTTAGGCAGAGAACCACATATTTAAGGGGAATTCACAGGAGTAGGAAGATCAGTGAAGACCTCATGGAATACATTCACCATGAGAAAATTTCATACATATCAAGAACACTTTGAATATTTATGACCTTATGTGTCTTGGTTTAACATAAAATAATAGAAAAGAATCTTGGCTTGTAGTGTCTTTAGAGAGTTTATTTCATTAATCAGTCAGAAAGCAGTATGAGATTGGATTATGCATAGCTTCAATTCTTCCATGAAGTGCTATTTTCCTTTCAACAGACTTCTGTAGATTACCTGATCTCTCTTTTCCTAGTGTAACTGCAAACTCAGCTCTCCTAATGTTCTAATAGCATAAAATGGGGGTAAGAGGTGATTGATATCAAAGGGATAGAATGTCTCCACTTGCCTTTTCAGCTTTTACCTTAATTTGGAGAAATGTTGATTTTGTCCTCTGAGCTTTTGGCATTTTGTAAAGTTCTATGTACTTTGAAGGATTGGGTTTCATTAGACATCTTGTTTTCAAGATCCTTTTCTCACACCCAGCGCCAAATACTCAGAATCACATAGCTTCTGCCTATCAATTAGAGAAAATTTTGGAAACTATAAGACAAAAAATGAAAATTACCATCTTGTTACTTTATTTAATTGGCAAATAATAAGATGTTGAGAACTTGGACAGAGTTTATTCAAGATCATCTGTTAGTCTAGACAACCAGTGTTAGAAATGAGATACACAGATATTTTCTCAATTCTGTATGGAGCCACATTAA
Source organism: Cuniculus paca (assembly GCA_004365215.1). NCBI lineage: Eukaryota > Metazoa > Chordata > Mammalia > Rodentia > Cuniculidae > Cuniculus > Cuniculus paca. The sequence goes on along the minus strand of RJWT010003368.1, from coordinate 5,711 downwards.
CAAAGAATATTTGCTAAGATAAGGCATCCTACTTCTAAGGATGAAGACAAGAAGTACTCAAGGGTATGTTTTATTGATATCATCTTTTGGTTGTTAAAAAATGCATATACTACAGTCTGTTAGCTAGCTTTCTTTTCTCTTAACAGTTAACCTGAAAAATTACTTATAAGTTTCCAAGTATTTTCAATAGTTGACTACTTTCATCTTATATAAATCAAGACATTACTCATACTATTCTTATAAGTGCATGTTTAAATTTTTCATTTAAATTTAAAAAATTTTTTACCATTATGTGTTTATAGTACATAATGATGACATTTATGTGGAGAGTTGGTCCATGCAAATAACACATAGTACCTATTAATTCTTTTTCTCATTCCCATGTTTCTTGCTCCCTTCCTATTCACAAAAATTTATCACCCTGTTTGCTGTTATCTATCTTTTATTTTGCTCTTTATTTATATTTTGGATTTCTCATGTAAGAGAAATCATGCAATTAAAATTTGTCATTTTGAACCTCGGAATAATTTTGTTGATTGGCTTCCTTAATGTCTAGGATAACTTATCTAATATCACAGAGTTACAAACTATTCTCTTGTTGCAAATGGGTTTTTGTTCATAAGCATCTTGCATTAAATTGTTTTGTTAAAGCCAAGGTAATTAGAACTATAAGGGGCATACATTTTCCTTTGATCAATGTGACTTAATTTACACAATTAGATGACTATTATTATCGTCTAATATACAACTGAGGAAACAATTCTACAGTTTGGATGCAAAATGTCCCTCAAAGGTACATGTGTTGAAGGCTTGGTCTCTAATACAGCAATGTTCAAATGTGGAATATTTGGAAGGTGACTGGATTGAGAATTCTCTAGCTTTAGTAGTGAGTAATCACTGATGGATGGACGATTTGGTGGTGGGACTTAATTGAAAGGATGCCTTTGGATGTTTTATCTTGTCTTTGCCCCATTCTTCCTGGTCTCTCTATCTCTCTGTCTCTCCTTTCTTCACTTCAATTATGTGAGCTGTTTTTCTTTATTACAACCTTTAAACATGTTGTTTCTGCTTCACCACAAGCTTAAAAGCAATAGATTAAGCCAAATGAGGTCTGAAACCTCTAAAGCTATCAGCCAAAATAAGTTTTTACTTTTTCTTTTTCTTTTTTTTTTGGCACTGGGGATTGAACTCACAAGTTTTTCCTCTTTTAAGTTGCTGTTCTTATATATCTTGTCAGAATGATGAAAAGCTAACCAGCATACTGGAACACAGAAAGTCTAAAAAGAAAATCTCAGAGCTAGAGTTCAGGTTAATCTGACCCTGGTGTCTGATAATGGCTATGAAACTTGGAACTTATGGGTTTAGGATGCAATGTAATGGCTTTTGATAATAATACCTCCAAAAACTCCCAACTCTCAAAGTTGATCCATGGGGCATGGGGATGGAATCAAAAGCTACACAGTTGAATTATTTGAAATGATAAAAGAGAAAACAAAAACATCAAATTGATAAGCTGCTCAGTGAACTCAAAGAAGATATAGCTAAACAAATAGTATAATAAAATGATCAGTGGGTTTATATAAAACACTAATAAGCTCACCAAGCTAAGGGAAATGATGCAAAATATGAATGATGATCAGTTTAGTAAACAATAGGAGTCCATGAAAAGTTTACAAACAGAAATCCGGGATATTAATAATTCTATTGAAAGTACAAGCAGCATAAATGATCAATGAATGAACAGAATGTCAGAACTAGAAAATGGGGCAAAATGAAGAATATAGAACCACAAATAGTGACTATCATAAAAGAACCTCCCACAACACATCATAGTCAAAATCCCATAAGTTCAACACAAAGAGAGAATCTTAAAAGTTGTTAGAGAAAAGCAACAAATCACTTACAAACATAAATGGATTAGAATTACATCAGATTTCTTAATATAAGCCTTAAAACCAGAAAAGAAAAATAATGCAATTATGGGAATAAGTCAACAGCTTTCAGTAATAACTCTCAATATGAATGGTTTCAATTTCCCAATCAAAAGATGCTGATTGGTTGAATGGATCAAGAAGGCCCAATGGAATACTGTGCACAAGCAACACATTTAAACCAAAAAGAAAATCATAAACTAAAAATGAAAAGAGGGACAATAATATTCCATGCAATGGAAGCCCCAAAACAAGCAGGAGTAGCTATCCTATTTTTAAACAAGGTGGATTTCATGACAAAATTGATCAGAAAAGGCAAAATAGTTACTACATATTGGTGAAGGGGACAATTCAATAGGAATAGATAATAATTATAAACATATATGTGCCAAATACGAGTGCACCCAACTTCATAAAACAGCACTGGACATAAAAGATCAAACAAACATCAATGCAATCATAATGGGGGACCTCAGTGCCCCACTGTCACAAATAACCAGATCAGCAAAAGAAAAATCAACAAATAAATACCAGTGTTGAATTATAACTTTGAGTAAATGAATTTAATAGGTATTGAGTGTTCAACCCAACATCAACAGAATACACACATTCTTCTCAGCAATGGATGAGTTTTTCTCAAAAAATAGACCACATATGAGGCAATAGAGCATGTTGAAATGCAAAAGAATTAAATTTCCCATGCAGATTATCAGATTACATCGCAATGACATTAGAAATCAATGGCAAAGGAAACCACAGAAATTATACCAAAGAAATTATGCAAACACAAGGAAATTAAACAATAGTTTCTCAAATAATCAATGGAAAACAGAAAAATTCAAGAAAGAAATTAGACAGTTGTTAGAAACAAATGATATACCCCATAAAATACACCAGAACTTAGAGGACATTATGAAAATAGTTGTAAGAGGGAGCTTCATAGCTATCAATGCCCACATCAGAAAAACAGGGTGAGTCAAAATACATATTTTATATGATGCACAAAGTCCTATGAAAACAAGAACAATACAAATCTGAAAGTAGTATAAAGAAGAAAATTATTAAGATTATGGCATAAGTTAATGAAATTGATACTAAAGAAACAATACAAGGAATTGATGAAGACATATCAGATATTTATTTAACAGAATAAACAAAATGAACAAACTCTTGGCCAGTTTTCTCAAAAAAGGAAAGAAACCTAAATTAATGCAATTAGAAGTGAAAAAGGTGAAATCACAGTATACACTGATGAATTCAGAAGATTATAAGTAACTATTCTGAAGATGCATATTTCAGAAAATTGGAAAATTCAGAAGAAATGGCTAGATCCCTACATATACGAATTACCAAAACTGAGCCAAGAAGACATAAAAACCCTAAATAACCCTATAAAAGGCAATAAACTTGAAACAGTAATAAAAAATAAATCTACCAAGTAAGAAAATCTCAGGACCTGATGGATTCACTGCTGACTTTTGCACGAACTTCTGAAAAGCTCTAACATCAATACTCCTAAAATTCTTCAGTGATTGAAAGGGAAAGAGACCCCCAAAGTCATTCCCAGAAGCTAGTGTTACTTTTAATTAAAAACAAACAAGAATCCAACAAAAAAGAGAACTATATATCAATGTCTTTAATGAACATAAACATGAAAATGCTTAACAAGATACTGGCAAACAGAATGCAACAATTCATCAAAAAGATCACACATCATGACCAAGCAGGCTTCATCCCGGGGATGCAGAGATGGTTGGATACACACAAATCAATATATGTAATACATCACGTATCCAGAAGCAGGCACACACACAAAAATCACATGATCACCTTGTTAGATATATCAAAAAGTTTTGAGAAAGTACATCTCTCCATGGCGATAAACAAAACAAAAAACAATAACCAAACAAGTACAAAACCTGAAGAACATAAGAATAGAAGGACTTTATTTCAATGTGAAAAAGCTATTTATAGCAATTTAATGACCAACGTACTGTTAAATGGGAAAAAATAGTAAGTTTTCCCTCTAAAATAAGGAATAAGATGAGGATGTTCACTATCATCACTTCTGTTCAATATAGTAATCAAAATCTTAGACATAGCAATCATGCAAGAGTAAGAAATAAAAGAGATATGTATATCAAAGGAAGAAGTCAAATTATCATTATTTGCAGACAACATGATCCTCTAGAGAAGAGACCCAACAAATTCCACAGCAGAGTCCTGGAATTAATAATCAATTCAGCAATGTAGCAGAATACAAAATCAACACAGAAAAATCAATAGCATGTCTGTACTCCAACAATAAACTCACTGAGAAAGAAATTAGGAAAACAACACTATTTACAACAGCATCAACAAAAATTAAGTACTTAAGTATTAACCTAACCAAGCAAGTGAAAGACTTCTACAATGAAAACTATAATACTCTGAAAAAGGAGATTGAAGAGGAGATTAGAAAACAGAAAGATATCCCCTGTTCCTGGATAGTCTGAACCAATACAGTCAAAATGGTTGTATTTCTAAGAACTGAGATACAAATTTAATGCAATTCCAATCAAAAATACCAACAGCATTTCTCACAGACCTAGAGAAAACATTCCTAAAATTCACATGGAGCATGAAGAGTCCCAGAATAGTAAAAGTAATAGTCAGCAACAGGAGTAAAATAGGAGACATTCTGCACTGCAAATTATATTACAAAGCTAAAGTGAAAAAAAGTTACTGGCATGAAACAGACATATAAATCCATGGGACAGAATAGAGGATGCAGAAAACAATCTCCCATACATTCAGCTATCTGATCTTTGACAAAGGAGGCCAAAGCACATACTGGAGAACAGATAATCTCTTTAATAAATGGTGCTGGAAAAACTGGCTATCCTCATGTGGAAGATTGACGTTAGACCCATTATCTCTCGCCATTAGTGAGCTAAAATTAAAATGGATCAGATATGTAAATGTTAAAACAGAAACACATAATCTGCTAAAAAAGATAAAACAGATAAAACTCTTGAAGATGTAGGTATGGGCAAAGACTTTCTGAACAGAAAAAAGACTCAAAAAACCCAGATCTCCAAAATAAAAGACCCAATAAAAAATTGGGCAACTAAAATGAATAGTCATGTCTCAGAAGAAGTACAAATGGTCATGAATACATAAAAAAATTGACATTGCTGCCTGTTAGAGAAATGTAAATTAAAGCTACACAGAGGTTCCACCTTATTCCAGAAAGAATAGTTATCATCAGGAAACCAAATAATAAAAATGCTGATGAGGCTGCAGGGATAAAGGATCCTTATATGTTTTGATGGCATTACTGAATAGTACAACCATTACAGAACTTTCTTTGGAGATTCCTCAATAAAACTAAAACTAGAAATTCCATTTGACCTATCTTTTCCCCTTACCAAAAGAATAACAATATCACATTACAGTGACACATGCATACCTATGTTTATAGCAACACAATTCATAATAGTTAAATCTTAGAAGCAGACTATATGTCCATCAACAGATGAATGAGTAAAGAAAATGTGGTGTTTATGTACAATGGAATACTACTGTGATAAAGAAGGATAAACTTGAGTAATTTGTAGAAAAATCGATTCACTTTGAGACCATACCGCTAAGTGAAATAAATCAGGCACAAGAGGTTAAATATTGTATGGTTTCTTTTATATGAGAAACATAAAGTATACATAAAGTCCCAAATAAAAGGTGGATGATACAAAGCAGGCGGGTAGACCTTATGGAAATTGAAAGGGGGTCTGGTGATGG